>JAOVYV010000048.1:23921095-23933047 GCA_025674545.1 Hassar affinis
AAACCCACGCGAACACGGGGAGAACATGCAAACTCCACACAGAAATTTCCCAGGTCGCCCCACCCGGGGATCGAACGCGGACCCTTCTTGCTGTGAGGCAACAGCGCTATCCACTGCGCCACCGTGCCGCCCACATAAAATGTACTAATGATAATTAGTACTAATGATTGTAATAATGATCTATTTCATTATGTAGTATATTCGATTTAGATTAAGATTTCTAGCCAAAAAAAGAGACTACCATTTTGCAACATAGCCTTAATAAATGAATCCTGTATTTATGTTATAGAAGGATGTTTATCATTTTCCATATCCTCAGAATATGATACAAAGAAGCCATGTGTAGATTCCCCAAGCAAATTATGATATTCTCTAGAAGCACACATTTTTTAATTTGTATTCTTTATTTACCTGTATGAGCTAAATCTGTCATCTTTACTTAGCTGTTGAATAAAATGAACTTTGATGCTATTCCCCAAGACTCACTTTACAACAAGATGCATTAATAGCTTAGTAGCTACTCAAGGAAAAGCGGGGAACAATTTGAATGCATTATGCTTCATTAATAATGAAATAAACATGAGCGTATTACTTGTTCTCACAATTTAAAAACATCAGTAACAATCAGAAACCCAATCAGAAACAAATGCAATAATGCATTATGAGCAGCCTAAAACACCAATACTGGAAAAACAAACAGTAATGTTGGGAACAATAGCCTCAAATTACACAACAGATTTGCAATACCAACTAGCAATAGAATGCTTTGTATTCATAAAAGATTACATAGTAATTCATACATTAAGTCTGTTTAAGAAAGCCTACACAAAGGTATTATCTTACATAATGGGACTTCAATACCAGTAGGCGACATTGTGCTTCTGCCTATGAATGATTAACTGTTATCTTAATAATTTATCCTTTTGTTTTAGACATCTAAGCCTACTCTAAGAGGAGGCGAGGCTTACAACTAGATAAATATTAATTATTAATATATCTCTCCACATATCACTCCACTCACTTTTTCTTTTACACTTCCTGCTAATGGTTTAACTTATTTGTTTTTCCTTTGTGTGGATTTATTTCTTTAAGCTATGGGTTTAGTCTTAACTGAAGAGTTTTCTTCATTCACTTGGGGGGAACGCTAACTACTGAAACCTCAGAATGTGTACATGCTGTAGGCTATTAAACAGGAAAAATGTGTTAATACTGACACTGGTAAAAGTGTCCCCTATAATAAAGTATTAAAGTATTCTTCTTTCATTAAGAACAAAGCACAACAGACCATTCATTTTAGTACTATGTTAATTAATGATTTGCACTTGCATAGTTACCTGATTACTAAGGAACATTATTGTGAAATGTAAAGTATCCAGTGAGAATGTGTTTCAGTGTGTAGGAACATGTCCTCTTTTATACCCCATCCAAAGCACATGTAGATGTCTCCTAACTATACTCATGTAAAACTCATGTAGGTCCAATCATAGGTTCTCATCATCAGTTAAAGACTTCTGGTCAGTCTGGCACCTCTCCTTAGATCTGTTATTTAGTTTTGGACTTCGAGTCATCAATCTTGAGAACAAATTACTGATGAAGCCATTCGAACACATTCTATTATAAAACACGTGCTACATACTTGGCATTTTTTATAAAAACCTTTAAGCCTTTGCACTAATGATGGAATGATTGTGAGAGTCAAGGCTGTCAGACAAATTCTGTTATACTTTATTTCTTACGTGGCTTTGGATAACAATGTGTCAGCTGAATGAGGTAACTTTTAGTATATAGAATAGCTATGAAATGAATGCTCACCAGTTACCATGAAGAGGTATCTATAGAGGTTTATAACATTGTGAAGAGGTGAAGAGATTTATAACATTGTTTTACACTCTTATCCAGAGTGCCTTACATTTACCTCATTTATACATCTGACCAGTGGAGGGTTAAGGGCCTTGCTCAAGGGCCCAACAGTGGCAGCTTGGTACTGCTGAGATTTGAACTCATGACCTTCCGATCACCAGTCCAATGTTTTAACCACTAAGCTAACAGTATTCAAGATGTTGTATTCCTTTTTATTGCTTATGCTGTACTAATGCCTTTAAGTCATATTGTGCCATATTGTGCTTCCCCTCCATTTTCTCTCCAATTTTTCACTAGCCAATTCCCACACACCAGCCAGCTACCTCCTGCCATATGACAGCTACCAACCAGGGAGGGTGAAGGTTCTCTTACTTCCTCTGCGACATGAGAAGCCAGTGGACTGCATATTTTCTGTGGCTCATGCTGTTTCACAGGGCAGTGTAACACACTTGAAGGAGATGCCCACAGCGGGAAAGTGTTGCCCTGAATGATGGGGACAGAGAGTATACAATCCCTTCCAACTACAGAGCATGGCCAGTTTTTCTCCCTTGGCGTCTGGGCATGAATAGCTGTGGCTCATTTCCTGTTGCACCACTCAGGAATCACTACAAGGTGACTTCTTTTACCACAACAAGAATGCTGACAGTATGCCAAGACCTGTGTCTAATGTTCTATAATTCAGTAATTCAGTAAACAGACATGTCTATGTAAAAAGACTTTCTTAGAAAGTAACTTGTGTGTTTGTGCACATATATATACTGTATGTGTGTAGGCCTGGCAAGTGAATGCTCCCTGTTGGCCAGAGAGTGAGTGGAAGAGTGTTAGTGTGACAGCAGCTCAGTTTGAGTGAGAGCTGGAAGAAGCAAGCTGTCAATCTACTAATCACAAAGCTTATTGGCCAATTCAATCAGGTCATGTAACTTCTGACTTCTGCAAAAAAACAATCTAGAGTTAGAGGGTGTAACCAGAGCACATTTTGACATTTTGTGGCATCATGGAACATTTTCTGTCCAGTTAAAAATCTGAATCTGAAAATTCATTACAGTGATTGATAGCTCTATCAGCAATGCATTATCAAAACACATTCACTCCAGCCCGTGCTGACTCATTAGCAGTGAAAGTTATTGTTATTTCCTGTGTTGTAGGATTGATGAATAATGTGTGGGTTCCACTACACAGAGCGGAGAGAGGGTGAAGGGTGATATGGACGTGGGATTTCTTAAAGGGCACAGAGCCAATGTACATTTAGCTCTGACTCAGTCGTGACTCAGTCGTTGTCTCAGATCCTCACAAAAAAAACAAAAGATGAGAAACAGTAGCATGTACTCCAGCTGTTACCATGGGGATCCCCGCACCCAAATCTGATTTCACTTTATGTAAACATTTCTTTTCAAACACAGTATTCTGTGTCTGGCAGCAGTCACCCCACCTGAGGGCAAAAGGAGCTCTTATCAGTCATTGTTACCCGGTCATTGTTTAGGTCATACAGCTATCAAAAAGCTCTGAAAGAAAGCATGTGAGAATCTGTTTGTGCTTTTATGTCAGCTTGTTTTTCCTTTCTCTTTTTATTTGTTCTGTCTGCTGCTTACGCTTTGAATCTGATCCGTTGAATAGAAGAATGCTCTTGTTCCTGGTGTGCAGGAGTAACTTAAAGTGGGCTGCGTTGCCTTTGATGCAGAACCTATTTTGTGCAGATTCATAATGTAATTGTAAGCCTTCAACCACGTACAACAATGTGAATTAATAAAATAAACAGCATGACAAAAGAGTATTAGAATAAAGCTTTGATATTTTTCAAAGGTGGTTAAGTGCCTGCAGTGCTATAGCAAGTAAACTATGAGGTATGTGAAAATAATTTAAATGTTTGTTTTTGCTTGTTATTGTGTGACATTTACAATAAGGACATTTCTTTTAACTGAATGTGAATTATGTGAAAAAATCTTAGATGAACAGAACAGGTTTTTTATTTTGGTGTGTGGAAATTTCCACTGACTGACTTGCTTTTGCTATTGGTTCCCTGTCTCTGTTTCCATATGCAGAATGATGTAATAACAGACATTTAGGAGAAAGCCTGTGAAAGTCCTCTTTCCTAAGTAGTATAGGCCTACATGACCATCTCTTTACTGTGGTTGAAAAAAACTATGATGAGTTTTCACACCTCAGTTCCTCCTGTCTTCTCCCTGGGCTCCTGGGTCTTCAATGTCTCGAGTGTGACCTTGTGCCAACACAACCTTTTCACAATTACTTCTCACAGATACACAAAACATACACAAAAATACAAACTTATAATATGGTTAATATGACTAATATTGCAATATAAACCAATGTTTTTGTAAAATGTTTTAAGTAATAAAACCTCTAGAGTGTGTTGATATCTCAGAATAATTTAAATGCAAGCTTCACTAATATCTGCTTTTAAATCAAATTCTGAGCTTACAGTGCTGTGACAAAGTATTTGCCCCTTCCCAATTTCTTTTCTTTTTCTTTTTCTTTTTATTTGTCAAACTTGAATGCTTCAGATCATCCAACTTTTTAAATGTTAGACAAAGATAATCCAAGTAAACAAGAAATTCTTTTTAAAATGATGGTTTCATTTATTGAAGGAAAAATGCTGTTGAGCCCTACCTGCCCCCTTAGCTACTAAATCAGTCAGTTAACCAACAGCAATTGATTATTGGGCTCAATTCCACTAGCCACACACTAGCCAGGCATGATTACTGAATCTAAACATCACTTAAACAGAACCTGTCTGGCAATGTGAAGTGGGCTAAAAGGTCTCAAAAATCAACGCATGATGCCACATTCTAAAGAGATTTGAATAAAGATGCGAAACAAAGTCCATTCTGGAAAGGTTTACAAAGCCACTGTGACTCCCGTGAACAACAGTGAGAGCCATTATCCACAAATAGAGACAATTTGGAGCATTAGTGAACCTTCCCAGTAGTGGCTGTCCTACCAAAATTCACCCAGGAGGTCACAAAAGAACCCAGACAAACACCTAAAGAGCTGCAGGACTCAGTTGGCTCAGTTACAGTCAATGTACATGATTCCACATTAAGAAAGACACGGGGCAAAAATGGCATCCATGGGAGAGCTGTAAGGCTCAAAACACAGCTGACCAAAAAGAGCACAAAGACTCATCTCACATTTGCCAAAAAAAATCTAGATGACCCACAAGACTTTTGGGATAATGTATGGACTGATGAGACAAAGGTGGAAGACATGGGTTTCATTTCATTACCAACGCATTCCACCATAAGAACATCATAACAACAGTGAAACATGGTGGTGGTAGTGTGATGTTTTGGGGCTTTACTTCTGCAGGTCCTGGACCTATTTGTCATAATTGATAGAACCATGAATTCTGCTCTCTATCAGAAAATCCTGAAGGAGAATGCCTGCCCATCAGTTTCTTTTTTTTTTTTTTTGGATTTTTCCCCGATTTTTCTCCCTAATTTAGTCATCTCCAATTCCCACCCATCAGTGCTTTTCCCCCCTTGTCACACGACGAACTGCCAATGCGGGAGGGCGAAGCCTTTGCGCGCTTCCTCCGAGACACGTGACGCAAGCCGCCGCCTCTTTTCGAACTGCGGCTCATGCAACCGTTGGGAGTGGTGTAGCGCGCTTGGAGGAGAGCGCTCGTGCCCACCTCTTGTATGCATGAGCTCATAGACGCCAGATTGGTGCCCATCAGTTTCTGACCTGAAACTTGTTATTCACCAGGACAATGATCTGAAGCACATACCAAATCCATCTCTAAATGGCTCAAAAGGAACAAAATTAAGGTTTTGGAGTGGTGACTTGAATCCCACTGAGATGCTGTGGCAAGACCTTAAACTGGCAGTTCAGGCTTGAAAACTCCAATTTAGCCAAATTAAAACAATTCTGAAAAGAAGTGTGGGCCAAAATTCCTTCACAGTGAAATCAATTACTGGATGATTTGAAAAATTGTAATGTTTGACATTTAGCACAATGTGTGACAAATTAGCACAACAGCAGAAAATGGGACGAAGACAAAAACCTTTTCACGGCACTATATTTTGAAAGATCTTTGCTCAAGAATTTCTTTAGACAAGAGTGCAAACATGTTTGCCATTCAAGAGAAAAGTGTGTTGTCCCAGAAATTACATATGGAGCAGGAGGTGTATTATTGCATGAGTTGTTGAAACCTGCATGTAGTTCTGACATGGCATTAACAAGACAAGAATGAAATTGAAATCTGTGCCTTGCAAATGAATGCATGTCTTTGACAGGATTTATGCTTGTCATCTTAAATTGGCTGCTGACATCTTTTTAACATGCTCTAACAAGACATCGAGCAAATAATTGCCTTTTTCACATTTTCGCAAGATATTCACACCTTTAGATTGTCCTTTCAAACCTTCAACTAGTCTTACCTGGAGCTCACACTACATCATACCCTCATACTGTTGTACATTTACTATTGCAGCCCTACATAGCCTGTAATTCTGTGATGCAATTGCAATTAGCTTTCTGTATTTGTTAGCCACACTTAGGCTTAGATGTCATTTTTTGTTGTCCCTGTAAATTTGTTCAGTATTGTGCAGCAGAATCTTTTTCCTGTAGGAGCCAGTTAGTTGATATTACAGATGTGTTATTTGCAGAGGCATAGTTTGGGGGATTTTTGGCTTGAACCCATCCCTGAAATATTTTATTTCAGCTCCAAATGCTTATAAATGGCCATTTAATTAACGACACACATCTAACACACCTGATTATACTATAAGTGTCAAATCAAATTTTACCCACCCCAGAATTCCCCATGAAAATGTTCTTTATTTTAGTTAGTCATATTTGATTAGTTACCAGTTAGGATCATGCTCATTCCCATTTCTGTTTGAAATCTGCTAGATAGCTCACACTGGCTTTAGGGATAACAATGAAGTACTACAGCAGGAGGAGAAAAAGAAGTGTAAATCAAGTGTTATATTCTTTCCTCCTTGTAATTTTTAATAGAGCCAGATTGCTTTTGCCTTTACTGACTAACTATATTACTTTTAATACAGGAACAAATTAACTAATGCCAGGTCTAAGAATAAGATTTATGATGTGCATTCTAAAACTAATCTGTTTAACATGAAACCTCTTGAAAATGTACTATATGTCTTTTTTTTAGATATAATGCCACAAATTCTGAAGATGAGTATGTAGTAGGACTAGTTTTATACCTATAGGTTATATAAATAGTAACATATTTAACTTTCACTAATAGCATACAACATAAATACAGAATAAAGGCATGATATAAAGAGAGAAAGGCTGTTTCCCATGTGCCAGAGAGAAAAAACCTATGAGTCATTTTTTTTACTGAAGCCAAAGCTCAGTGTCTAAAATGATCAAAGTGCTGCAAAAATAATAAGCCTGTGAGAGCTGCATCATGCTCGTCTCCTTAAGGTAACTTTTGTGTATTGTAGTTGTGCTGAATAGTTATTCAAGTACAGAAGAAGAAAAATGAAGCTTGCAAACCACAGTGACTGTATGAGATATCAGGAGCAGAGACAATGTCAGTTAGAGCCTGCAGCTAGAAGTTTGTTATCTCAGTTATCTTTCCTGAACTAGGAACTGCGTTCCTGCTGCTGATTCACTTCTGCTCTGGGCTGTGTCACAAGAGCTTGGACAGGAAATGAAGTATGATTGGGAGTGGGCTGCAAACAAGATAAGAGAAGGAAGCTGTAAGGGAATGTCTGCAAAGCTTCATCAGAATATCAGAATTATAATCACATCTATGTAGTTTATCATTCATCAATACATTTTAGGCACACCCTATTATGCTAAATATGGCCACACTGTAGATTGACTAATAGCCCCTGCAGAGACAAACTGACAACTGCATTGAATTTAAAGGTCTTTTAGGCCTTGGTGCAGTACTTAATTATATATTCTTGTCTTCAAATGCTACCAGAACATATTAGAGCCAGCTTCTGTATATACCAGTATGTGACCAAATAAATGTCAATCTCAAATTTAAGTGTTTTTCATTAAAAACAAAAATTGTTCTTTCATGAATTAAAAGCTGTCTTGCTGTCAGTTTAAAAAAAGTAAAAAGACAGGAACTCCTGAAAAACATTTTACATAGGAACTCAGGAGGTCATAGCTTTGTATTAGTCATTCTTTTGACAAGGTGGTCAGGGTTTCAGTTAAGACTGTTTTAAATATTTGCATGAACATTCCAAAGGACCTTTCTTAGGCCAAATCTCTTAAATGTTAAAGACCAATTGTTTCATTCATTCATTTAATTTGTAAGGGCTAATCGTCTAGCTTTGCTTAGTGGAGAAATGTGGGAAAAAACATTTACTATAGTTCAGAAAATTCCAAAAAGATTTGCTAGTCATTACATTTTTACTTACTTTTACTTTTACACTGAATGCCCTTCCTAATGCAACCTTTCCATTAACTGGATTTGGGACCAGCACTACAGCACCCCCAGTGGCTGGGCTGAGCAGAGGGTTATGGGACCAGCACTAGCAGCCCAGTGGCTTGAAACCCCTTGAGTCCCTCCCTATTGAGCCACCATTGCCCCAATTTTACATACTGTGAAGAAGATCAGTAAAATGATGACCTTTATGCTACTTACACAAACAAAAGTAACTTGTTTTGTCTGTTCATTTGACCTAAGTGATGATCAAATCAAAGGAACAGAAAATGTATTGAAGATATCAATGTTTTCACAGCACTATTAGACTGGTCTAAACTGGTCTGAACAAAATCTCAATGTTTTCAGCGTTTAATCACTGTGCTCTCTACTGCAAACTGGATTAATAGTGTGTGAAGGAATGAAGGGCAGCATAGCTTTTCTGACACTTTTATAGACAGCAGCACTATAGCAGTGTTATTAGTGTCTGTAAGGTGCAGCATGTCTCTGAGGATTGGTGTCCCAGCTGCGATCTGATTCACTCAGACACTAAGCATAATCCTGTCAGTGATGAAGTCACCTAGTGTTCCTACCCTGAGAGAGCAGTAACCAGAGTATGCAAAACAAACATCTTTAATGAAAAGCAAGCATTACTACTTAATAGATTGAATAGAGGTTTACTATTCCTGCCAGCTGCCTTCCAGAAACATCTTTTTAAACCTTAGGTCAAAGAGAAATATTGGAAATATAGTACAGGAACTGAAAGGCACATTTAAAGATGTGTTTAATAACACTATTGAGTGAAAAAAGGGAAAGGGCTCTTAAGAACAGCAAAAATGTCTGCTGCCTATAGTGGTGTCTGTATGGACGTTTATTCAGATCAGTGGTGTGGCCTAATTTAAAGTTGCTGAATATAAGATTTTGACATTTTGCCCTCTTTGGTAGAAAAATGATACCACAAAATATTGTGCAAATATTGTGCATAGCTACCTACTGTACTAACTTTATCTAGCCAGCTAAAGTTCAGCTTTTACATTTACATTTATGGCATACGCCCTTATCCAGAGCGACTTACAGTTAGCTCATTTACACAGCTGAACAGTTGAGGGTTAAGGGCCTTGCTCAGGGACCCAACAGTGCAACTTGGCCCATTTGAGTTATCTGTGTATTTTGCTTTCTGAACTGTAGGTGATATTTTGTGATCCAGTCCAGTATTTAATCTAGCCATAATTGAAACAGAAATGGCCATGCACATTTATAAGTATGTGAATCTGAAAACAATAAACAATAAACAAGTAGGTGCTGCAATGGCATGGCTCCTGTCCCTATATTGATTCAGAGAGCACAGAACTAGACAGAGTGAGCCATAGGGCAGTTAGGCTCTTGCTGCCAGCTCTTCTGCTCTTCTGTCAGACACTGTCAGCGTCTGCAGCTCTGTGATGGTATGTGACAGTGAGTCAGTGCCTTGGCCTAAGTGAATGTCAGTCTGATGTGAATGAATGCAGCAACTTCAGCTGCAGATGTCCCCTTTCTCTACCCATCAGCTCATATCCATCACTTTGGATCTGCACACTTCAGCAGGATTCTTATAAGGTGAATTGAATTACCTATCATAAGCAATGTATAGAGACTGGTCTTCAGGGAATCAGTACAGATACCACTCAGTTCCTGAGCTACTAGTGATAATATGACATTGATTAACTAAAAATACATGTCACTTATGAATGTCTGGTAGAGAACAATTTTTCCAGACAGAGTGTATAACAATGTAAAGTGCCTCACATAAGTATTCACTGTCTTACACGTTTCTGGAGCTGATTAGCTAAGAAAAATGAGCAAGCATACTATGTCAGGATCCAGATGTGCAAAGCTGATAAGACTGTATTTTATGAACTGGGATCTCCGGGGAATTTTTCACACAGCAGTCTCTTGAGTTTACACAGAATGGTGCGAAAAACAAAGAATACAGAGAGAGCGACAGTTCTGTGAGTGGAAACGCCTTGCTGATTAGAGAGGTCAGAGGAAAATGGCCAGATTGGTTCAAACTGTCAGAAAGCAACTCATGTAATCAGTCTTGAGCAGAAAAGCATATAAGCATGCACAAAACCTCAAACCTTGAGGTGGAAAGGCTGCAACAGCAAAAGACAACATCAGGTTTCAATCCTTCAATCCAGCCAAGCATTTACATTTACATTTATGGCATTTAGCAGATGCTCTTATCCAGAGTGACTTACAAGAGCGCTTACTCATTAACTTGGAATATCCAAAGCTAAGGCTTGTAGACCTGAATTCAAGTTACTTTGAGATATGATACTGCTAGAATTTTAGCCGTATACTACCTAATAAATATTATAAGTCCCAGAACCGAAGCATTCCTAAACTACACAAAACCAGTGAAGAACAAGACATAGGGAATACAATTACTGATATAAGTGTGGTAACAGTTTGAGTTTGATAAATCTGACACTATCCTGTGCAAAGACTCACCATAACTGGAGAGTTGAAGATTAAAAAAATCCCCTTTTGTCTTTTCCAGTCTTCAGCTGTCTAGTTTGGGTGAGTCTGTGCTGATGATAGCCCCTGATTCTTTTTTTTTTCCACACCATTCTGTGTAAACTGTAGATCCTATTATGTGTGAAAGTCTTATCATATCAGCAGTTTCTGAAATACGCACTTCAGCTCATCTGGCACCAAAAACCATGCCACAGTTATAGTCACTGAGATCATACTTTTCCCTTTTCTTTTTTGTATGTTGTCTGTAAACATTAACTGAAGTGTTTTTTTAAAACATGTATATGCATGGTGCTCTTGCCACATGATTGGTTAATAGGATACCTGCATAAATGAGCAGGTGTTCCTAGTAACGTGACTGACGAGTATCATACATTTAGATGCAACCTGTTTTCAAGCAATGTAAAAAGTTCACTGTGGTCCCCAGTTTGAATACTGCATGCAGTCTAATTACAGGACCCCAGACTGCTTATGTCTTACAACACACTTCAGCTTTCTGCAAGCCAGGCTTTGTAAACCATACACCTGTCAGAAGCTGGCACACAGTCTCCGTTTATTAGTTTTTAGACTAATTAAAGAGCGTCAAATGAGAGCGCATGCTTAAAAACACATGCTAACAGAAGGGGAATTAATTGGTGCAATGAGAATATGTGGCCAGAAATGTTGCAAGTCACTAGTCGGGTCTAATGGTTTACAATGAAGCTGTCAGTTTACTGATCAGTCACAGCACCTGTCACTGCCTTATTGTGTTAGCGCAGACAGCACATTAGTCAGAGAACCAGATTTTGGAACCAAGTGCTGATAAATGGCTGAGGCTAAGGCTATTTATTCATGATCGCCAATTCAAACAGAGTGAGAGTGGAGCTTCATTGCATTATAATTTCAGATATTTGAAAGGTCACTGGGACAGATCAGTAATAGTAATCAAGTATCTTATCTAGCTGTGAAATATGAAAAGTATGCAAGTAACCTATGATATGAACTATATTAAAAAGAAGTTGTTTAATGGAAAGACTATCTAACCTTCACAACTATACATGGACCCTCAGAAATCAGACAGACTGGTCTTTAAATAATGATCTAAGCAACTGATTTGGTTAGAAAAAATTTTAATTATACACAATTCTGTGTGGCGGCACGGTGGCGCAGTGGATAGCGCTGTCGCCTCACAGCAAGAAGGACCCGGGTTTGATCCCCGGGTGGGGCGA
>JAOVYV010000048.1:23943381-23953514 GCA_025674545.1 Hassar affinis
AAACGTTTCCTGGTATGCTGACATTACCCTGGATACCGTGGCTCTTGATACATCACAAAGACTTGCTGTCTTGATCACAGATGCGCCAGCAAGACGTGCTCCAACAATTTTTTTTTTAAACCTGTGCTCTTACCCTGCTAATTGAACCTTCACACTCTGCTCTTAACTGGTGCAATGTGCAATTAATGAAGCCTCCCACACTAAAATGACAGGTGTTTCAGTTTCATTGTCTAACCCCTGTATATCCTGATAGAAACTAGCTAAGCTTTTGATTACAAGTATGCTGCACATTCAGTAAAGTTGTCAATAAAACCACATGTATTAGAAGACTGACAGTAAGAAATTAGGCTGGAATCAAATTTATAGAGTACTATTATTTTATTGTATTGTTCACACTGCAATTTGTTGACAAAAAAAACAGAAAGAAATTCAGAAAAGACAGACAACTGTTTGGCATCACTCTATAACGCAAAAGAAAAACTACAAAATTAGAAACTTACTCTAAACTTTCACAACAACCTGAGACAACAACTTAAGGAAATATAATGCTTTCTTTTCTATACATCCTGACTCTTCTCTCTGTTGGGCCACATGTTTTCATCCATGTCACACTGGATATATTCCATTCCAATGCAGCGTGGAAAGAATCCCCTGGAGTGTCTAATCCAGCCTCTGCTGTGAGATCCTCACACACTGCATCCATGGCAGTCAGCAGGCTCATCTGGGTGTGCGGCTGGTGATCGTACACCTTGCATCTCCAGGCTGAGAAGAACTCCTCAGTTGGGTTCAGGAATGGGGAATAGGGTGGGAGGAATTCCATCTGCATTCTAGGATGAATGGCAAACCATTGCCTGATGGTATTAGAGTGGTGAAAACTCACATTATCCCAAATGACCACATATTTGGGCAAATCATCTTGCATCACACCTCTCTCATTATCAGGGATGAGATCCCTGTAGACGGTGTCCAAGAATGTGATGAGATGCTGTGTGTTATAGGGCCCTATAATGGGAATATGTGTAGCACATCATTCTCTGACATAGCAGCACACATTGTGATATTTCCTCCCTGTTGACCTGGCACATCAATGGTAGCCCTTTGGCCAATGATGTTTCGACCATGCCTTCTGGCAGCCTTACCCCTCTTCTTGGCTGTTCACCCTGTACATGGCCTTGTCATTCCATTGTGAGATTTTGTGACACTGCAATGGTTTGTGTCTATATATGTTTGTCAATTGAAGGTTGATGCACCTCTGACCTGTGGTTGAGAGCTGTTTGACCATTGGTTGATCTAAACCTTCACAAATTTCCCTTCTTAACTGAAAGCCAAGATTCACCTGAGAAGAATCTAAAATTACAATTTGAAAATTTACCATGCCCTTTTACATGTAACGCCCTAGACAATGACCTAAAGCCTAAATGTTTTGGAGATTAAGACAATTCAACAGACAATCAGTAGAAAACATTTTGATAAACATGACATAAGCAATTGTTAATGCAAAAAAGTAATTGCCCCCAAAACCTAATATTTGGTTGTACCACCCTCTACAATCAAATGTTTGTGATATCTTGTGATGAGTCTTTTACATCGCTGTGGAGGAATTTTGGCCCACTCTTCTCTGCAAAATTGTTTTAATTCGGCTACAGTGGAGGGTTTCTGAGCAAGCCCTACTTGAACTGCTTGTTTAAGGTCTTTCCACAGCATCTCAATGGGATTCGATTCAGGACTTTGATCCGGCCTCTTCAAAACCTTCATTTTGTTTCTTTTGAGCCATTCAGAGGTGGACTTGCTTGTGTTCTTCAGATCATTGTCCTGCTGTAAAACCCAACTGTGCTTGAGCTTTAGGTCACAAACTGACAGGTGGAGAATCCCCTTCAGGAATTTCTAATAGAGAGCAGAATTCATGGTTCTATCAATTATGACAAGTCATAACATGTCCAGGTCCTGCAGAAGAAAAGCAGCCCCAGAACATCACACTACCACCATCATGTTTGACTGTATGGTATTCTTATGGTGGAATGCAGTGTTAGCTTTACACCAGATGTAACAGGAGCCAGGAAAGTCCCATGGATGATATTTTTGCCCCGTTTCTCTCTTATTGTGGAATTGTGTACATTGACAGTAACTGAGGTAAGTGAGGCCTGTAGGTGTTTAGATTCTTTTTAGGTTCTTTTGTGACCTCATGGATAAGTTATTGATGGGTTCTGGGTGATATTTTGGAAGGCCAGCCACTCCTGGGAAGGTTCACCATTTTTCAAACTTGTCTACAGTTGTGGATAACGTCTCTCACTATTGTTCACTGGAGTCCCAGAGCCTCAGCATTGGCTTTGGTTACTGAAATTAAACCCAACCATCAACTGAATATAGTTAACTGGTTGATTAGGTATCTAAGGGGGCAAATACTTTGTCACAGCACTGTATGTCATTCTGCAGACATTTACCATAATACTAGTAAGAAACAATGAAACTATAAGTTTAGTGAATGTTTGTGTGTTTGCACTTTTTTTATTCTGTCTGTAACCATTCTAAGTATATTAACAAGCCAAATAAAATCCTCCTTCTTTCTCTTCAGCTCTTTTCACTTGTACTCAGTGCCTTTCTTCCAGGCCCAGGTGAAGATTAATTTATTTATATTAGAGTCAGGAACAATTACACTCAGCTCACTCAGTCTAACACACAGGCAGAATAAAAGGTGTTCCTGGTGGTAAGTGACTGCAAAGTAGCATTCTCAACAGTTCTACTTTTCCCTCTTCTTAAGCCTGCCATGAAAATAAAGGGTTCTAGCACAACCAGAACAATATTAAAAAACAAATATGTGGATATGGCAAGATGTTGCTCATCCTATCAGACTAACAGTGTTGTAACACTGTTGCTGAAACACAATTCTACATATAATGAAATATAATATAGTGTAATGTAATATAATCTCATGAAGCATTTAATGCAATTGGCCAAAAGTTTTCCCATCAGTGTAGAGGGATGAAAGCAAGTTACTGCTTTCTTCTGAAAGGAAACTTTCATAGTTCTAATTTTTGTCTGCCAGCCATTTATATGTTTGCTATTCATTTATTTTAGGGATTTATTTTTGGATTTGTGAAACATTTCACAAATCAGGAATGAAGATTTGGGCCTGGTTTCATCCCTCTACATGGTCACTTTCTGGAGATATATTCACTGTTGGGGCAGTTTATGGCCAACTCATTAACATACTGTATTATGTACCATGGCAGTATAAATAGAACTATATAAACCCATCATATCAGTTACTGGTAAAAGTTGTTGCAAAACAGAAAATGCCTAAAATAAATGAATATTATAAGTTTGATGTCATCTTAGTATGTAAGGTCAACTTGATCAGTCTATTGCCTCATTTTTTAAATTTTTTTAATTAATATTTATTAATATTTTTTAATTAATTTTTTAAGAACAAATCCAGTAAAAAACAAAAATAATAACATAAACTAAAAACATAAAAACATAAAACATAATTTATTGTGGTTTTATAGGATATGAAAAAAAGTCTGAAGTCAACAATTAATAGTAGGGCATGCTGAAGAATTTAGTATGTTGTGGTATGACACAACATTGCACCTTAAAACCTGATATTACTTGCATACTGTTGACATAAATGAAATGTAGAAATGAAGGAAGTTATTTTGCCAAGGGGAAATTCTCACTTCCCTCTTCCAGAACCTCATACTTTTGAAAAGGTCGATTCCCCCTACATGCACACACACATAAAGATACTACATGCGCTGTACATCTTCTGACAACTCTCTCACACACACACTCCTACACAAAAACAGTACCTGATCCTACTACAAAGTAGGATACAGATAGATCAGTAGGTAGATAGATAGGTAGGCAGGTAAATAGATAGATAGATAGATAGATAGATAGATAGATAGATAGATAGATAGATAGATAGATAGATAGATAGATAATCATCCACCACCCAAATAATACCTGCTTTATGGTGGTCCTGTGCAGGTCCTAACCACTGAAGAACAAAATAAAAGGGGGGCTAACAACAAATCTGTGTGGTCAGTGGAGCTGATAAAATGGACAAATAGTGTAGATACAAGGAGATCGTTTTAATGGCTGATCAGTGTGTGTGTGTGTGTATATATATATATATATATATTTCTTTCTCTCTGTTTTTAACCCTGTGAAGCACATAGAGCTGCATTTTGAACATATGAAAGGTGCTATAGATAGATAGATAGATAGATAGATAGATAGATAGATAGATAGATAGATAGATAGATAGATGTCCAATGAGGAAAGTGTTTCATTTGCTTTATTTGCTTTTGCTGGTTGCTTGAAAGTAGGTTGTGATGTGCAGCTGAATATAGGCTTTAAGAGCAGCTAATCATCATAGACCTACACACTTCTTCTGTAGGATATACCAAAGCCATGCCAGAAGCATAATAAATGTGAATATTAATTTCCTTTCATTATCCATGAAGTGTGAAACCAGAGGTTAGCTGCCTTTTCTTCACCCACTTGTTCTATGACTTTTATTGGTGTGACCAATTTTCATCACATGTGTGGGTGGCTGAAATGTGTTTGTGCAGTGCATGATAAAAGTGTGAGCATGTCGAAAAGGCGTGGGTGGGTTTTTTTTGTGGAAAAAGCAGAACAGATCGTTTCCATATAAATATACTGTAGACGGGTAACAAGTTAAAGGAAAAAGTGGCTCTGTTATGCTTTGGGGGGTGTTTATTTATTTTGCTGGCATGGTTTGCCTCCCCTGATAATGAAGCGTCACTGCAACCCAATACAACATTTTTCTTGACGATAACTTTTATACTATAATGAAACAATTTTTATCCTGATGCCCATGGTCTCTAACGGGGTGACTCCGCACATATCCACAGGGCATGATGGCTGACTGAATGATTGGATGAAAATGAAAATGCTCTAAATCATATGCTATAGCCTTCACACTCATTAGAGCTCAGAGAGATTTTGGAATTATGTGTTACACAGCACTCTTCACCACCATTATCAAAACACCAGCTAAGGGAATGTATTTTGGAGGTAAGAAAAGAAAAGAAAATGAAAAACAACAAGGAAGAAAAGAGAGAAGAGAACAGAAGGTACTTTAAATAAAGTTAATCCCAGAGACTTGAAATAGCACAGTGATGTCATATTCCTCACCTGAGAGATTATTTTTTAATATGACTGTGACTTTTCATTCACTCTCCACTAATACTAACACATACACTGCCAAACCTCAAATAATAACCACAGCTCATGTAGTGCAATAATGTACATGGCACAGAAGCCCGCTCAAATTCTTACATTGAATTATAGATTCAAAACACAGATGCAGGGACTGTAGTGATGGAGAGAAAGATTGATCTTGATCTGTATTTCCATCGAGAGGACATTCACATGCGGAAAACAGGAGCCATCTGTCAACACTTACTGTCTCAGTTGATCTTATGTAACAGACAAACCAGGGACTTGAGAACCTGATAGCATGACAAAACCTGGAAATTAAATTTACACAGAAAACACTGCTGTAGGAAAGGTAGATTTCTCATCTACTTTATATACGCAGAGAAAACACTGATCATTGATCATACTGACACATGCCAGTTACTCTGTGGACTTTAAACACCCCTCACACACCTACACACAAGCACACACTACTATTTTGTAATACTTACACAAACGTTGAATGCTGTTCTTCACACACACACAGAAATAATGAGGCTCCCAGCATGTGTAAGTGCAATTCCCTGCTGTGCATTAGCTTAAATATAGACTCTACCTGGCAGCAAGAAACCTGTCACTCTGCTCTGCTTCCAATCAGATGCGTTTAAATGGCCTGCACCTCACTGCTCCATGGTCCCCTATCAAAGGCGACCACACACCTCTCACATACACCTTCCTCCTCACCTCTACTCTACCAGCACTCCTCCCTCAGGCCATTGCTCCTTGTCAGTGGACTCATTGCTCCCTCTGCCATCTTTAACACTTTCAAGAAGCACTTGTCAGACAGCTGTTCACTGTGTCAACGTGCTAAGAACACAGAATTCGCACACTCCTGTACTTGTTCCTGTTCCTGTTCCTGTATTCAGCCATTCCTATGTCACCCAACACATTCCTATTCCACCCACTTTCTTACCATGTTAAAAATAGGCTGGAAATGTCCACTGGGCAAAGTCACAATCACAGCCTAAGTGCTAACATGGCTGAACAGTTAGTACAGGCTGCAACATAACAAAATGTGAAAAAAGTGAAAGGGTCAGAAGACTTTCCAAATGCATTGTATACACCAATCAGTCATAACATTAAAACCACCTCCTTGTATCTACACTCTTTGTCCATTTTATCAGCTCCACTGACCATACAGGTGCACTTTGTAGTTTTACAGATAGAGACTGTAGTCCATCTGTTTTTCAGCAGACTTTGTTAGCCCCCCTTTATGCTGTTCTTCAGTGATCAGGACTCCCACAGGACCACCAGAGAGCAGGTATTATTTGGATGGTTGATGATTGTCAGCACCGCAGTGTGTTGGTGGTGTGTTAGTGTGTGTTCTGCTGGTATGACTGGATCAAACACTGCAGTGTTGCTGAAGTTTTTAAACCCCTCATTGTCACTGCTGGACTGAGAATAGTCCACCAACCAAAAATATCCAGCCAACAGTGTCTTGTGGGTAGCATCCTGTGAGCACTGGTGAAGGACTAGAGGATGATTAACACAAACTGTGACGCACCAGATGAGTTACTCTCTCTGACTTTACATCTACAAGGTGGAGCAACTAGGTAAGTGTGTCTAATAGAGTGGACAGTGAGTGGACACAGTGTTTAGAAACCTCAGCAGTACTGCAGTATCTGATCCAATTGTACCAGCACAACACACACTAACACGCACCACCACCGTGTCAAGGTCACTGCAGTGCTAACAATCATCCACCACCCAAATAATACCTGCTTTATGGTGGTCCTGTGCGGGTCCTGACCACTGAAGAACAAAATAAAAGGGGGGCTAACAAATTCTACAGAAAAACAGATGGACTACAGTCTCTATCTGTAACATTACAAAGCGTGTCAGTGTGGTCAGTGGAGCTGATAAAATGGACAAATAATGTAGATACAAGGAGGTTGTTTTAATGGCTGATCAGTGTGTGTGTGTGTGTGTGTATATATATATTTCTTTCTCTCTGTTTTTAACCCTGTGAAGCACATAGAGCTGCATTTTGAACATATGAAAGGTGCTATAAATAAATTTAGAGGAGCAAAAAAATGGAGGCATAAAGCTGGGATCAAGGAATAAATCCCATGTCTCCCACACACAAACCAGCCATCTAATGGATTTTGACAGGAGAGAAGAGCAAAAGGCCAGCACTACACATATAATGAAAGCCAGAGAGCTACCAAAATCTACTGCTGTCAGGCAGCATTTTAAATATTACAGCTGGATGGAACTGTTTTACACATGAAAGTAAACTGAGCCCTGAGATTAGAAAATGAAGGCTGTGTTGGAAGACATGTTGCTATGTTGCTGATGTAATAAACGAGGTGTGTATGTGCATGTACATAAATACATCTGAGTTCATCACATAACAATGGTTGAATTTTTAACTGATAAAAAAAATAGAGGTCACATCTCTCAAAGACAATTAGCCACCACACCACCCCTGCTCTTAGACACATATTCTTTTGTGATTGCAGTATCCTGTTCATAGACCATAAAGCTCATTTGTTGGTTCTGAATATGAAGGATGCTTCTTTGGTAGGTTGGGTCCTACAGAGGCTAAATTCAGAGAACACATAATGGAGCAGTCTAATGAGTACGCAGGTGCTCATCATTGAAAAGGTTCTGCCTTGAATTTCACACTACACTTCCAATTATGTGCATATAGCATTGTGGGTGCTGCACAGAGGATTGTGGGTGCTTTAGGAACATCAAGGATACATATCCTTCAGAAATCCTCTGAATGAAGGATGATGTCCTTGGTCAAATTTGAAGGATTTTATACATCAGATCTTTCAGCTGGATTCAGTGATGATTCAGTGACATAGATCTTAGAAATGCAGCCATTAAGGATTCTTCTTTGACATTAATAAAAGAGCCATTGCCGGTTGTGTGTGTTCTGTGTGGTTTCTTTGTCCTGCTTTCCCCCCTACATTGACTATTCTTTGGATTTGCCTTACTAGCTTTTGATCATTGTAAATATTCTATATAAGCTTTCTATATTGGCTTGTTTCTGTTTTTTTCATTCTGGCTTGTAGACTATTGTTATTATTAACCTACTGCACATGGTTTTTTGATCAACTCCCGAGTGTGTGTTTGTTACACACTGAATATAATACCAATATCCATTTTGGCACATTATTTTTCTACCCCTCCGTTTGACAGACTCTGGATTCAGACTAAGCGTTTGTGCTGTCAGATATCACAGTGACAATCAGAGGTGCCTGAGACTATGAAGATTTGAAAAATCCTAAAGAATATCTACTACAATGTGCTAGAACACGCTTTTTTCATGTCCTTCATCATCTGCAAATAAGGTGGGACTTCAACAACAAATCCTGAGATCACTTATTTTCTTGTGAGCTCAAGATTACAACTTTTGTTATCTAACTGTTGTTATTTTGAGAAATAAGTCATGATCTCAAGAAAAGAACTTTTGTTACCTTGAGATCTCAAAAAAAAGGAAAAAATACGCAAATAAGCACACAGAAATATCACAGGATAAATGAGGCAGATTAGACTAATATATTCGACTAAATATCTTGTCTGCCCATTTACTCTCTCTGCTACTAGGGGGTGGGGGTGGGGGAGGTTAACAAAGGGGAGGCATTTTTGTCATTTTGATAACAAAGGGGTGGCATTCCCATCATCCCTACTCAACTCACCTACTGATTATCACAAAACTACCCCTGACTGTACCCCTGATTGTGCTATTGGGTTTAGATTTAGATACAGTAATGAGAAGCATACAATATATACACAATATATATTATAAACAATATATATTTTGTTATTAAATATACTTCTAATGTACACACACTAATTTTCATGTCTTTTGTGTTTGTAATTATAAATATGAGTAAAAGCGATTTGGATTTATGAGCATAAGCAAAGACATGTAAAAAAATAAACTGATACTGATGTGGCCAACACTTGTACTTTGTTGCAAATGTTGCTGGCAATTACAGCTTCAAGAATAGTATACTTGAGATTACATGAACAACCCTTCTTTCTGCAAACATGATGAGCTGAATTATTGCCAAAGAGGGGTTTTTTTTGTCTGGCATATCTGTGCTTTTTAGCATTGGTATTTTCAATGGGGTTAGAAATAGAGATGATTGCAGTGCATTTCCTTGCTGATTGTTCTCTCTGAACTGTTGTTCATCCTGCAACTCTTTGTGTATGACTGCTGACTTATTTTTTACATTTCTTATCATTAGTCTGAGAGCACGCTTTGAAATGTTAATAATTGCACTGACAGGGCTATTAAAGGTCTTTGATCACTGCTATAGCTCTGCAGCTTTTTCCACTCAAGGGTTTAATAATGTTGTCCCTGACAACTTTAAGAAGCTCCTTCACCTTTGCCATAATTGCTATTTGCTGTGTGAAATCTTCCCAACCAATGGCAATGTTTTGTTTAATGACACCAAGTGCAGTTTGCATTTGATTTTGTAGATTGCTAAAAATCTAACTTTTACATGCTGATGAATACATACTTTTTTGTTTATTAGTATAGAAAACAAAGTCAAAAGACATTGCTTGTCTAAATTTGTAGTTGATATATGCACAGGATATGTTTTAAATAACAAACAAAAGGATTTGAATGCATATTCAGGGAAATTGTTCTTGGACCTGCATGGCAACATAGAATATTACATACACATCTACATGTTCTACATGGTGACAACAGCATAAATTAAAATTGCACTACCTACCAGCCTGGCATATGTACACAGCCCAGCAATATTGCATAGTCCCAGACAAACAGAACTCCACTACTGACTTAATGCAGAAATTGTTTAGAAAATGTACAGATCACTGTATACAAAATCTTCCAGATACTCGAACAGTTTCTTTCCTCATGCTGTTACACTCATTAACAGCTGATCAATAACACTACATGCATCTTCAACTAAATGTTG
>JAOVYV010000048.1:24171493-24183846 GCA_025674545.1 Hassar affinis
GAGGCCCTGCACCATACTAATAAATTATTGTGGTCTAAAATGACAGGTGTTTCAGTTTCATTGTCTAACCCCTGTATTTCTTTCTGGCATAAGATACTGCATTTATATATTATTCACCTTTTACTCTGATGTTGAATTTACAGGTAGCTTTGTTTCCAGCCCGGTCGAATACAGTGTAAGATTGTTTATGGTTTCCCTCTGTAAATTCTCTTCCTGGAGGTTTCCCCTTTAGTATTACACTGTAAAGCACAAAAAATGTTTATGGTTACATGGGACTTCACTGAACCACAAGAGCACTAATTAAACAAATACTACACCATATATCTCCAGAAAACAGTGCGGCCTGTACTTAATTATACTTAATCACACTGGATTTGGAAAAAAAAAAGTAGTCTGAAAATATTTAAACCATTTCAATTTTTAGCTGTGGATTATATGAGGGTGAGTCAAAAATTGTCTGGCTATAGAATTTATTTTAATCAACTTTCAGAAAAGATAAATACATCACATCCCTAATATACACTTCTGTCAGCAAGCTTTCGTATTCACTCATTAAAATGTGATTTAGGCTGAGCTGTGATAGTCCACTGGGGCAGTCCTCCGCATTTTATCCAAATTTTGGGCTTCAGCTCTTCCTGATACTGTTCCAATACTGGCCCTTGAGAATCCCAGAAAACTGAAAGCTTCAATTTGCCACCCGATGGTTGATTTGGGAGACTGGGGATGTTTTCATTCCATACTCTGCTGTTTACTCTCAAGCTTGTCATGGGAGTTTTAACATAACCGAAGTGTGGATAGTTTTTAACTCACATTTATATTTAATGCACAACCAAAGGAATAGCATTGGGGCATATATGCATGTGTAGGAAGATAAACCACAAGACAACATGTCTGATTAAAAAAAAAACTACTGGTAAGCAGCAAACACATAACAAGTAGGTTACAGACAAATAAGTCCCCTGAGTAGTGCAGTGCAAAAGTATTCACCTGGTGTTGGGATGTCCCAAGTTCAAATCCCAAAAAAGGAAAAGGAAATGTGAGCAACATTAGCCAGTTGGGGGAGTCATGAGTGAACTCATGTAAGCGAAAGAGGGCATATAGTGCTTTTCATCTACTGTGTTACATTGCCCTGAGATGTTGCATGAGCAGCAGTTCAAAAACATCAGGTCAAGGAAGAAGCATATGCTTGCCCACATCTTTCCTCGTTGATAGCTGCCATGCGAAAGGTGGTGACTGGAAATTGGTAAATGAATAAATTGAGGAGAAAGTGGGTGGAAAACCCGGTACAGAAGTGAAATGAGTCTTGAAGTAAGATGAACTACATTTCTATGTCTGTGTGTGTGAAACAGGGGCAGGGTGGCTCAATGGTTAAGGTGTTGGGTTACTGAATAGAAGGTTGTGGGTTCAAGCCCCAGCACCACCAAGCTGCCACTGTTGGGCCCTTGAGCAGGGCCCTTAACCCTCAACTGCTCAGTTGTATAAATGAGAGAAATGTCAGTCAATCTGCATAAGGTGTCTGCCAAATGCCATAAATGTAAATGAAACTAACTCTGTGAGTATGCCGTCTGCTGTGTCTTTGCCCTCCGGTATATCCCAGGACACTTTTGCAGTCACTTTTCCTGGCTCAGCTGTCTTCTCCTTCACATTTGGACACTTAATGACTGGAGGATCCACATCTGTGTAAACAAGCACCTTAGCAACTGATGGTAATTGTAGCTTCATTTCTCAAAATATGTACGTTGTTTGAGTTTGTTATTGGTTCATGATCTTTTTACTCACCCAGACACACACTCTGGCCACGGCTCCATGTCTGGCTGCTTTGGCAGGTGACACTGCGGTCTCCACGGAGTGTGTAACCTGGCGAACAGAAGAACTGGCAGCGAGAGTTGTAGTAGGAACCATCTGAACACTTAAATCCACCATTAGCTGGCATGGCCAGTGGAGGACAGCGGACCTCTGGAAAAACACAGTTAAGCAAGTGCACAGTCAGCATTAACAGTATGTTTCTAGTAAAAGTTCAATGTGCTGCTGTCTGTTGTACATCAAAATATGGTGTACACAAGTGTCCCTTGAGACTAATGTCAAATTCTTTACTGCTTAAATCACAAGGGTAAAAAAGGGTGAAGCTGAGTTGATTATTATATGATATTTGGTTGTGCTTCTTATTAAACTTGTGTTACATTCATAGTTCATGAATCTGTTTGAATCTGACCTCTGCAGGTGTATTTTCCTGACCACTGTTTGCTGGCCATGCAGACTATCTCACTGCTGCCATGGAGCTCGTAGCCTCTCTTGCAGTGGATCTTACAGCGGGTTCCCAACACGTTCTTATAATGCTCACCACGTGGTGTCCGGCAGCTTGCATCCCCATGCTTCACTTTGACTGGAGCACACCATGGCACACCTACACCACAGACATAATGTCAGTACCCTCACTAAAAAGGTCACACACAAATGGTACACACTGGGTACCATTCCCATCATGGTCATCTGCAAAAAGATGCCACAAAAATATAGTTCCACACACTTACCTTGGCACACTGTTAGCCTTTCCGATTGGCCATGGGTAAAAGCAGAAAGGAGGAGAGAGGAATCAGAAACAGAGCTAACTGTGGGTACATTGAAGCCATGCTCCAAAATACCAATCATAGCTTGCGTGATGCAGCCAGAAACTAAAGCTTTAAGGGGACATGTGCATGCGTGTGTGTGTGTGTGTGTGTGTGTGTGTGTGTGTGCATGTGCATGTATGTGTGTTTGTGTGTGTGTGTGTGTGTGTGTGTGTGTGTGTTCACCTGTATATCTTACATCCTCGTCATCAGTGTAAGGCCAGTACCCCGACCCTGGAAAACAGAAGACAGCAAAAGAGAGCCAAGGACTCTGAATTGCCACAGAATCAAGAGATCATAAAAGCCTGCATGCAAGCTAAATCTCTGATTCCTGCATGGTGGGCAATTATTAAAGCACAAACCAGGAGTTGCTCCGACTGGATTGAGAACTTCAAACAGAAAATGCAATGCAATGTTTAGTACATAACATCTTTAGAGGTTGTACAAGTAAATACAAACAAAAAGATATGCATTCATAATATCTTTTCATAATATTCATAATATCTATCATAACTGTAAAAGGGTGGGATATATAAGGCAGAAAGTGAACAGTCAGTTCTCGAAGTTGATGTATTGGAAGCAGGAAAAATGGGCACACATAACAATCAGAGTGACTTTGACAAGGACCAAATTGTGATGGCTAGATGAAAACAGCATCTACAAAACAGCAGGTCTTGTGGGGTGTTCCTGATATGCAGTGGTTAGTACCTACCAAAGGTGATCCAAGGAAGGATAACCAGTGAGCCGATGACAGGGGGCCCAAGTTTCACAGAAGTGCTATTGTAGCACAAATCACTAGACACATAGTGTATCACAGCTTGCTGCATTTGGAGATCCATAGATGCAGAGCAGTCAGAGTGCCCATACTGTCAACCACCGAAACCACCGATTGAGGAAGGTGGCCTGGACTGATGAATCACGTTTTCTTTTAAATGTGGATCATGTGGATGGCTGGGTGTGAGTGTCACTTACTTGGGAAAGAGACAGCACCAGGATGCACTATGGGAAGAAGGCTAGCCAGTAAAAGCAGTGTGATGCCCTGGACAGTGTTCTGCTGGGAAACGTTGGGTCCTGGCATTCATGTGGATGTTACTTTGACGTGTATCACCTACCTAAAGATTGCTGCAGACCAAGTACACCCTTTCATGGCAATGGTAGACCCTAATGGCAGTGGCCTCTTTCAGCAGGATGATGCGTGCTAAGACACTGCAAGAATTGTTCAGGAATAGTTTGAGGAACATGACAAAGGGTTCAAGGTGTTGACTTGGCCTCCAAATTATCCAGATCTCAATCCCGATTTCAATTGAGCATCAGTGGAATGTGCTGGACAAACAAGTCAGAACCATGGAGGCCACAGCTCACAGCTTACAGGATTTAAAGTATCAGAATACATGAGAGGAAAATCTGATCTCATTGACCAAGACACTGAATCTAGGGAGAAGATAGACATTCCACCAAAACAACATCCCCAAACACACAGGCAAAATAATTCAGTAATGTCTTGCACAATTTCCAGACTCAAAATAACCTGGTTGAACAGAAAATAGTTTACCAAGTGGAATGGATCCAAATTGAAGCACAATGTTGAAGAAAGCTTCTGTAGATGTCTCTAAATCATTGCCAATAAAAGCTTTGCAACAAAATGCTTATGCTAGTAATATGTTGTGTATACATATACAATTTTCCCCATCAATTTTGTCCTGTTTCGGTTTAGTCTTCAGAATAAAGGCTTAAGACAGGGGTGTCCAACCTTATCCACAAAGGGCCGGTGTAGTGCATTTTTTCCTTCCAGTTAAGCAGGAGCCACACCTCATTCCACCTGTTTAATCAATGGATCGTGACTTTCAGTAGTGTGTGGCTTCGGCTTGGTTGTTTCAAATATCTAGACTATATATTATAAGACTATTATTGCAATGTTTATCCATGTATTATATTCGAGTTCCCATTTTCAATGTTTAGTGAATGACAAATACTACAGTCAGTTATTATTTTAACCTGACACGCCTCCTCCTGACATCATGGCCCATCTGCTCCGAAAACATGTTGGAAAAGGTATTTTTATTGCGTGCCATTTGTGCATCCCCCCAAAAGTGTATTTACTCAACCCATGAGTAATTGTACTGAAAAACAGATAACCATGATATAAATGACAAAGCAATGTCCTGACCTTTCATTTGTAAAACAAAAAATTGGACTCCAGACATTTTTCAGACACACTTTGATCACTCCAATAAACAGATTCTCTCTTATTTGTTTTTCAGGGTCGAGATGTTTTGAATAATAGAAAAGGCTACACAGACCCCTGCTGGAAAAATAGTGAAATGCAGGTGTTAGAGGTTACAGCACTGAAGAAACCAGGACATTGTAATGTTCGCAGTACATTGCAATGGCTGATTCAAAATATGATGCTGATTCGTCATTTCAGATAATAATTCTCCAGTAACTTATCATCCAGTTAGAGCTGCACAATTAAACGTTTTAATTTTGATTACAATATTTCACTACCTTCATTTGTTAAAAATAATAATTAGTAATGGAGCTACAAAGTCATTTTTTCTTTTAATGTAACCTGATTGCAAAGTGGCAATTTCCTTACCTTAAAGGTCCAGCCTCACAAGTGTCTCTGACATTTTGTGCACATAACAAATAAACTTGAAACTTGATTTGCCTTCCATTACCTTCCAAAAACTGGAGTAGACCTCAAGTTTATAATCATGAGGACATCCTAAACTGTTTCTGAAAAATCTTTTTCATGTTGAAGGAAACAGCTTTTGCACTCTTTCTCACTCACAGGAACTGATGCTCAGGGTCGTGGAGGATCCAGAGCCTATACCAGAGCCTACACTGGGTGTGAGGCAGGAATACACCCTGGATGGGCTGCCAGTCCATTGCAAAACAACATGCACACACACACACACACACACATTCTCATACTCATTCACTCATTTAACTATGGGCAATTTACTGTACTCAGTCTACCTAGTGGGAGGTTGGAGAACCTGAAGGAAGCACATGTATACAGGGAGAACATGCACAGAAACTCTGCACAGACAGCAGCTTGAGTTCAGGATCAAATCCAATACCCTGGAGATGTGAAGCAGCAGTGCTACCCGTGGTGCCACCGTGCCGCCACAGTGCCATCCCTATTTTATTACTGTCAACATGTAATTTTCTCTTCCATTTACATAGCTCAGCATAAACAGAACTGCACTCCAATAGAAACAGGTTTCTGTGGCCTATTCCATTTGGATCACTAATGCATACTTAGTGTGGACTAAAAAAGTGATCCTGGCTAAAGTGAACTTTTGCATGTAAACTTAACTACATTACCTTTGAGCTCTTCCTAGCTCTTTCTACCAACCAGAATTAACCATAGCATATCTCTACTATATGTGTAAAGAAGTTAGAGCGGCATAAAAAGGTGGGAATAGAAGCTCATTAAACTAAGCAGAATCTCAGAACCCCCCTCCACCCCCACATCAAATGTACAAGCACACACACACACACAAGCATTGCAAATGCCAAATGCTCGTTCTGCAAGGCTCTACATTTGGCTTAACATCCCAGCATTCTTGGAAAAGATTTTTGTAGTTTGATCTCTCTCTCTCTCTCTTTCTGTGTGTGTGTGTATGCTTGAGTGCTCCATGGTCCTCTTGGCAGATGAGTTCATCTGTTGAGCTCAGCAAAATGTTGTGCAACTCCTCTCACACACAGACGAGTTTTCCACTCACAGCGGGCTTTGCTGGAGCACTAGTGTGGTTCTCGTTCCATCTCTTCGATGTGACCAAGAACTACATAAACTTACAGAATGCTGTGACAGCTCAAAGCACTTACACACACTTTTCTGTTGCTACATTTCAAAGCATAAAGCCCACATAATGCTGTCTATTGAACAGATGAATGAATGATATTTATTTCAGGTGTGTGTGGATACAGAGAGACATGACAGGACACAGAATATTGCTGTCAAGACAGATTTGCATACAGCATAGCAGTCCTCACAAATTTCAGGGCTTTGGAACCTTGGCAGGTTGTGTTCATTCTATCAATGCAAATTGGAGTCCTGGAACGTAGATTCACGTTGTAACCTGTGTGAGATCTATCAAACACACTAACAGTTTGACCTATAATTAAACTCCTGCTGACACACACTCCCCCTGTGATACACACCACACATACAGGTCTGCAAGGTCTGCAAGACACAAATGTTCACACAAACACACACATACTGTGGACAAACTTACTACTATGATTCATGTGGCCTCAAGTTGGGGTTCGCATATGCTACTTACACACATTTTCCACAGAATCCCCCAGGAGAACTGTGTACCATTTATGGCTTTTGAGTCACACTGCAAATGATTTACGTTTATATGCATCATACATGCGCCCCTATTTCTCCCAGCAAACTCTTAAGGGAACATTTTTGCTATGTGAGCTGTCCGCACTTCAGGTTCTAATTTGGTATTTTGACTAAGCCTATTTAAACCACCACTTCAAGATTCCCTTGGACATGGTCTATACAAGGCAAGGCAAAACTCAGGCAAGTGAAGACTTTTCATGTAAGTGAGATCACTGCATCACAACAATAATAATAATAGGAATAATAAAAAAATAATAGTATAAATACATACTGCTTCCCCTGAAAAAATTGTAAATGTATATGTGTATGTTATGTATATGATATGTACAGTGGCATGGTGATGCAGCAGGTAGCAAGAAGGAAAAAGGCCCTGGGTTCGATTCCCCGGCTGAGCGGTCAGCTCCTTTCTGTGTGGAGTTTGCATGTTCTCCCCGTGTCTCCCGTAGATGTAAGTGTGTGTCAGTGTGTCTGTGTGTGTCTGCCTTCCCCCTGATCAAGCTCTGAGACAGGCTGCATTATTATAATAATAAGAGATAATAATAGAGACATTAATCACATATAATGTACAGTGAGTTCCATAATAAGTGGCACTCTGGATAAAAATGGGTGCAAGTGGCAACATTTTACATTACATTACATTTTAGAGGTCTGTACACATGGCTTTTTGTGGTACACATGGCTTTGTTAAAAGAATTTCTTCTAAAAAGTTTTTTTCCCTTAAATTGAAATAAATTTTCTTCTTGTTTGATTTTTCTCCGGTTCTGGTAAGACTACACTTAATAATCACAAACGCATTTTCCTTAACCCATCTTTACCAAAGGTGCCAAAGATGATTGAGGTGCATGAAATCCAAAGTTGTTTTTCCATATGGCTGAAGTACAGTAACTTTGCCATAAAAAAAGAATAATTTTGATGCAAACAAGTAAGAATGAAACAAGTTTACTCTACTCTTAGGACAGAACTTGATCAGTGTTGAATATTCTGTATGATACCATCATTTTGTGTTGAACTGGCCCCAAAGTTATCGACACCTATTAAAGAAGTAAGGCTCTCCACATCATAAACGTAAGTTATCTTGGACCACTAAACACACTACACACCTGAGGGAACCCAGTGATTTGTCATTCCCTGTCCTACCTCCATTCTCTATGATCGGTTTGTCTTTTCATTGTTTATTTGCACATTTAAGGTGAGCACAGTGGTGAAAGTGAAGTGAACAGACACTTGGACAGAGCCGCTGGAACAGCTGGATGAATGGGTACAGTGTTTCACCCTCCTTGTCACTACAGCCCCCCCTTCCTCCTCCCCAAAAAGCCGTCCACGTAAACACGCTCACAACACACTCAACCTCAGACCACACACTGCAGACCACGAGGATTAAAAGCCTTTCTCCTATTTTCACACCCACACAAACACACACACACACACCAGCCTCCGTGATCTATGAGTAAACCGATTGAAAACCTGGACGCCGCAGATAAAAGAAACCCTGAATAGGACCCAGGGGAGGCTGAGGTCTCTTACCGTCATACGTGAGGCAGCAGGCGACCTGAAGTCCCAGGAGCACACACACACTCAGCCAGTTGTCCATGTTTAAACTGTGCAGGAGTTGCTTGAGGATCCGCTGCATTCTTCCTCCTCCTCCTCCTCCTTTTCCTCCCCGCGAGCGCCGCCTCCTCTGCGAAACACGAGCTCTTCATCCTGTACCTCCATTCATTGAAACCCTCACTTCTGTGCCCATGCGTCCTAAACTGGGATCCCGGGAACCCCAGTGGTCTGCCAGAAAATATACTCCCAAAGGGCTCATGGTATTCACTGTTACACTCCCTGGAATGAATTTTCCAGACTGTATTGATCTATAGATTTGCACCTTTATTTTGGATTTGTACCTATACTATTTTTCCTTTTCCTGGGAAGGTGCATGTACAGTAGTTTACCTTTAATTTACGTTTACATTAAAGTGGAACTGAAGATCCAATTATGCACTTGAACTTATTTCAATGATATTAGGCTATACTGCAGTTTCTAAATGAAATATCCATATAATATATCAGCAACAACGAAAAATACAGTTTTGTGCCTTTATTTACATGTTTCTTGTTACGGTTTGGTAATGGTACAGGCATAAACTTAAAATGCATAGTCAGACCTATGAATAATCAGAATAATCCAATCTAAAAATTGTTAATATCATTTTGAATGTAAAGTCTAACAGGCTTGCTCATACATACATGCAATATAGTACCAGTCAAAAATGTGGACACACCTTCTTATTCAATTGTTTTTCTTATTTTTTTTTTACATTGTAGATTAATATTGAAGACATCAAAACTATAAAGGACCCATATGGAATTATGTAGCAAACAAAAAAAGGGTTAAACACACCAGAATATTTTTTATACTTCTTTTATAGATTCTTTAAAGTTGCCATCTTTTGCTTTGTTGACAGCTTTGCACACTCTAACAAGGTGCAATACACTCAGAAAAAGTTGGGAGAGAGGCAAAATAAAACTGAACAAATTGTACAACTAACACTGGAAGGTTGTACAATTAAAAGTTTAACTGGTAACAGGTGAGGTCATCGAGACTGAGTGTAAAAGAACTATCGACCAAAGGCTTAGACTTTGGAAGCAAGGATGGGTCGTGGTTCACTACTTTGTGCCAAACTTCATGAAAGAATTGTCAGTCAATTTAAATACAATGTTTCTCAGTGGAAGATTGCAAAGAATTTAGGTCTTTCACCATCTACAGTTGATCAGGGGAAATATTAGCAGAAAGGCCAAGGGCAGAAACTGTAGCTGAACGTGCGTGACCATTGAGGTCTCGGGAGCACTTTGGAAAATCCTTTTCACTTAACACAAACCACCACTGCATCAAGAAATCCAGCCTGAAACTGTATTATGCAAAGAGGAAGCCATGTATTAATCTTGTGCAGAAACATTGGTGAGTTCTCTGGGCCTGAGGTCATCTGAGATGGACTAAAAGACAGTGGAAATATGTTCTGTGGTCAGACGAGTCCACATTTCAGCTCATTTTTGGAAAAAATGGACATCAGGTTTTATGTGCCAAAGATGAAAAAGACCATCCAGAGACTTATAGTGGTATTTTTGAGAGACATATGCTGTCAGCAAAACAACATCTTTTCCAGGGAACTCCTTGTCTATTTCAGCAGGACAATAAAAGGCTCATTCTGCACAAGTTACAACAGTGTGGCATCATAGACGCAGAGTGAGTGTAGCTTAACTGGCCTACCTGCAGACCAGCTCTGTCTCCTATTGAAAATGTATGTCGCATCATGAAGAGGAGAATCAGACTGCAGTGATCACAGACTGTTGAGCAGTTTCAAGCCTGTACACAGCAAGAGTGGGCCACTTGCAAAACTGCAACAATTAGTATATTTAACTCCCAAATGATTAAAAAGTATAATTAAAACAAAGTTGATATGACCCAGTGGTAAACACGCCTCTGTCCCAACTTTTTTTGAGTGTGTTGCAGGCCTCAATTTCTAAATTTGTTTATATTTAACAAATAGATTTAAGTTCATAAATGAAAGCACTGAAAATCCTTTGTCCTTTGTCCTTTTGTCTGTTAAATAAAACTTCAAGTGACTCAACAAATTACAGGTTTCACTTTTTATTGCATTTTAAGAACTTTTAAGAATTTAAGAAAGTGTCCCAACTTTTCTGGAAATAGGGTTTGTCTGTTAACTAAGATATTTAAACATTACCAAATTTTTGATTAAATCACAATATCTGGCATCCTTCCCCCTAAAAAATATTATATATTTTTAATGCTGGAAAAAAAACTGTTCAAAAGCAACTCCCCTGTAGTTATCATCCTTTGATCTACGTTATATTTAATAATAGTAATCAGAAAAGCAGCAGCTGGTGTGTGGTAATAACAGTGTGAGACTGTGTGTGAGAATAAGCCTCCTGAGCAGTAACACAGGCATTTTCTCTCATTTTCTATTTTATACCATTCAGAATTGGTACTCCAGGACCCAGAGTTAAAATACTGTTATAAATCAAAAACCTTCTAGTGAAAATGACGATTTTCTGTCTGCAGCATGCATGTTTATGATATATATTTAATTCAATATACTAAGCATTGTCTACGGTTTGAGAATCCCATTCGCAAAGGGGTGCTATTTTTTCTTTGTTTATTTGTCGCAAGTCACAGATGCTCCAGCATTAATTCAAAGTTAAGGAAAATGCAAGGGAAATGTGCTGGTGTTAGGTGTACAGACCAAGACACATTGCTATGTTGGCTTACAGCCTCAGAGGACAGAGCGATTGAGTGGATAAACTTTATTTGTAATGGCAATGTCCCATAAACCAATCAGCAAAAACTTGCTCTTTTTGCTAAAAACTTTTTACTTTTACACTTTTACAACATGTAGAAACTCCATTTCCAGAAAAGTTGGGACACTTTCTAAAAATGCAATAAAAACAAAAAAACTGTAATTTTGTTAAATCACAGGAACTTTAATTTAACTGAAAAAGTACAAATAAAACATTTTCAGTGTTTTCACTGACAACCCTAATTGTATTTTGTACATATAAAAAATAAACTGTGACGCTTGCAACACACTCAAAAAAAAAATGTTGGGGCAGAGACAAGATAAGACATGTAATACAAGTAACACTGCTCTGGAAGGTTCCACAATTAGCAGTTTAACTGGTGACAGGTGAGGTCATCATGATTGAATATAAAAATAGCTTCCCCCAAAGGCTTAGTCTTTGCAAGCAAGGATACACCACTTTGTGCAAGAACAATGTTTCTCAATGCAAGATTGCAAAGAATTTAGGTTTTTCACCACCTACAGTTTGTAATATCATGAAAACTTCAGGGAGTCAAGGGAAATCTTGGTGAGTAAAGGCCAAGGGCAGAAACTACTGCTGAATGTGCGCGACCATTGAGCTCTCAGGTGGTGTAGTTTGAGAAACTAGGAGAGCCCTTGCAGTCTTAAAGACTTAATTAAGATTCATTTGTTTACCATGTAGGACACAGTGTGCACACTTGGGGCATTACAAAATCATTTGGGATTCAACCCAAGACCAAGAGCTCTATAACAGAACTGGTGAAAAAATTTAGCTAGTACTCTAATACAGCCCAGTGATTGTGTTTGCACGTTTTTGCTTAAACTGGAGAGTGCACGGAGTCAAAACAGTTAACTTTAATCGTGGGCGGTGGTGGGCAGGGCTTACGAGCGCTCGCTCCCGGCTGATGAAAGCGCACGCGGCTTGAGGAACTGAACAGATTGAAAAAGGCTTGTCTGTACAGAAAAGTTTATAGTACAAATATATATAAAACCAGTATGTTTGCTGTAAGGAACACCGTTATGCACAGTCTTAAAACTGTCCAGTCTAAACAGACACGGAACT
>JAOVYV010000048.1:24187983-24198547 GCA_025674545.1 Hassar affinis
GGAAACCGGAGTACCCGGAGAAAACCCACGCGGACACGGGGAGGACATGCAGACTCCACACAGAAAGGACCCAGACCACCCCACCGGGGGACCGAACCAGGGACCTTCTTGCTGTGAGGCGACGGTGCTACCCACTGAGCCACCGTGTCGCCCCACAAGCTGCAATTGTAATCAGTAAATTCATGAACGTTTTACCATGATGTCTATTCTTGTTGAAGTTATAAACTGTTCACTGGAGATTTGACTGATGGAGTGTAAAACTGTCCATGGGGATTAATCCTAGCCATCACAGAAAGGCTGCTTATATCAGTTGCAACGCCAAATTCTTGGTTTTTAAATGTATCTTGAAGCTGTCCATCATGGTAATCTTTAGGCTGTGTGTGCGGGGCCGTCCTCAACAGAAGCAAGTGATTTTCCGGTGGTGAGAACTCCAAACAAAAGAGAATGATTCATGATCACTGGTACATTGTGGTGTCTTGGGCGTAGCATATGTAGCTCGATAAGGAAGGGGAATGGAAACTCGAATAACACATATAGTATTACCTTGACTGTGAGCACCAATTTGTTTAACAAATAAAAGCCCTTAAGTCTGTTTTAAACTTTCTGAAGCAAGATTAGAACTAAAAGACATAAAACAATTAATAATAATTACAGAGCCATCCATTCTGCTATTCCATATACTGTAACCAAAAGCATTTATCTGTATATACACTTAAATTTTACGTTGTAAAAGACTGCTCAAGTGTTTGATCTAACCATCAGCAATACAGATGAACAAGCTACCTCCATTCCAGACAGATTAAGCACCGATTCTGAGCAGTAGGCTTCACATAGGTATTTATACATATTTTGTTACTTTTAAGCCCACAAGATTTAGGATCTGTAGTTATTTTGTTCTCCCTCTGTAGATTTTCAGAAACATTGGCCAGTGCTGTTTATCTGCTAACTTACAGGTGCAGTTTTTCCTTAGAATTCACTCATCCTTAAGTATAATATCTTTGCTGAACTGTTTATCTCCTGCAAATGATTTTAAAATAATTACTTAATCTAAAATAAATGTAGACATCTATTTCTAAGCATTTTTACAATGTTTCTCAGCATCTATAAAACTGTTGGTTTATGGTGTTTTGTGTGTATGACTTTGGTTGTTAACATGTATAAGGGGGATAACCTGCCCAGGCTTTAACCCTTCAGTATTTCAGAAAATGTGGTGCCGGATTATTCTGTAATTCTTAATCGGATAGCAGGCCTGTATTTATAGCAGGCATAGCAGATCATTGAATTTATTTCTCTAATTGCTTTAATGGCAGGTCACATTACCATGTTTTACACAGTACCATGTCTTATGCCTCATATTTTAGATATGCACTGTGAGCAGGGACTGTGCGAGCCACCTGAACAGGTAGTTTTGGTCTCCTGAACTGCAAATAATGTGTATGACTTCAAAATGGCTAATGTACTGCAGGTACTCATTAACATGATCACCTAATAGGAATAACAAAGGAAACAACGGTGATAGTTGGTGTAGGCTGCTTAAGCCTGGTGTTTAGAGTTTTTATTGGTCTTTAGATGAAACTAATTATTCTTTAGTCTTAAAGTATTCCTTAGAGAAACCTGAGAGAGAGACATAGAGAGTGAGAGAGAGACAGAAAGAGAGAGAGTGTGACAGAGAGAGAGACAGATGGAGAGAGAGACATAGAGAGAGAGATAGGAAGATAGAGAGAGAGAGGTGGTGGGGGAGTTAATAACAATATTATATTGATATTGGAGATGTTTGCATCTTAAACCATAGTTGTAATAAATAATTTAGTTTATATTTAAAGTCAGAAAGAGAAGACAACAACAAATCGTCAATGTCTTATTTGTTTTTATTTAATGTATTGATTTTTCTAAAATGGTCCTGATGATCCACCACAGCTGACAGCAGAGAGCTAAAAGAAAGTCCATAATGCTATACAAGTTCCTGCTCAGGTTTATCAGCCATTTCCATAACAGATAAACTACATTTCTACAAATTCAGAAAGTTTTTTTTCTTCCTGAGCGACCCACACCGATAAAGCGTTTAGGTTTTTTTGTCCCTCTTCGCACACCGTAGTGATCCGTCAATGTGGCTGGTCCCGAGTTCACATGATATGATGGTGTGCCTGAAAGAAGACATCAGCATAGATGCAGAGAGCTAGCTGGTAGACTGAATAAGTATGGAAAATGTAGAAAATGGACATTCAGTCGAGACAGACAGGAACAGCAGCTCCCGCTGTACTTTCTTCAGTGCAGACCCGAGTGATTATCGATGTGTGAGTAACTGAGTCAGCTGAGATATGATGAGGGCCTGGTAGGGTGGGTGGGTGGATGGATGGATGGTCAGCTGGAAAAACGTTAACCAAATATTCTCTACAATAACATCAGTGTTGGAAGTGCCTAGTGTCTTTTCAGACATAATGTAGCGAGCTCAAATATTAACAACAAGCAGAACGCTGAATGTGAATGTGTATCTGTAACAGAATGGTTTAGGAGTCGACTCTTTCTGGTGAACGACTCACTCACTCGTATGCAAGTCATTTTCCTTTTCTGTAGATGCAGGTAATGATGTGTAGTTGATGATTATCTGTGAAAGAATTTTTTTCTTAACCAAGCACAGATACAGCAGTCAACATCATACATGCAGGGACACGCACTGTATTTATCAATGCACATGTGTTACGTGATGTAATAAATTGTTTTCATTCATAATAGAGTAACTTTGCTTTCTTAGCTAGTTAAAAATAAGACTGACTGGTCAAAATATCTCAAACCTCGTTCGTTTTATAAAAACAACAACAAAAATGGCACTGATCCGAAAGAGTCGGCTCATAAAAGTGAGTTGATTCCAGTAACCGACTCACTGAAAAGAACCGGAAGTGACATTACTGTCTGTTCTGCCTGACTCTAAAGGGCTGTGGGCGTGGTCTGTTGTTAGACTGTAGGAACTAGACTGCATTTAACTAAACTTTAATCCTAATCCTAATACTCAATAGGATTTTCACTTGAGTATCTGAAATATGAAGGAATAAAAATGTTGATTATTGTTGATAATTTCTAATTGATGTTTTTATGGTTATTTATGTGTATAATGCTATAAACTAAAAGGGGAATAACTTTCAGTTAAATAAACTTTAATCCTTATACTCAACAGGAATTTCATTTCAGTATTTGAAGTAATATATATATTTACAAAATTATATGAAGGAATGAAAAAGTTATTTATGATTTATTTCAAGACCAGCACTTTTTTTTACACGGCCAAATTCATTATGGCCGACTTCCAGTTTATGGGTTTAATCAGATTTTAAGATCCTTAATCAAGATGCAGTCAAGTGTTTTAAGTGGTATTTGAGGACGTGAATTAAACTAAAAGCTCAGCAACTCCTTGATTAGTGCTACAGTGTAGTTCATAAAATCCTTGACAGTGCTGCCCACTTCTTTCTTTTCTCTCACAGAGTGCAGTAACATTTTTATTGCTGTGAAGAAGTGTTTGTTAAAAACACATGAGAAAGGCTTCCCGAATATCAGCACAAGATCTAACTCGAGACGTAATTAGAGTTAGAGTTATAACAGCTAAGGTATCAATATGTACAAAATGTGCTGGCAAAAGCTACAGCTGGCGGAAGCCACTCCTCACCTCCTCAAGAGCTGTCAATGAACTTGTCTTTCAACATTTTTACTGCTTGGGTGGCCAGAGAGAGAGAGAGAGAGAGAGAATTCCATCACCTTTCTGGTGTTTACATTTCTTTATAGCAACATCGTTTCATAATCATTTCTCCATCATCGACTGACTGACTGGTACATTCGAGAAGATGACTCGTGGAACCTGTCAGCAGACGTTCTGTGTTCAATTCGGGTGGGACGGATTACAATACAGTCTACATCCGGAGCTGTTAAAGCAGTGCTTTCAGTTGACCAGAAACAAGCGATCATGGTTATAGAAAGTAAATAATAATTGCTCAAAAAAAAAAAAAACCACAACAAAGATAAATGCTTTTCATAGCCTTCCTGTTATTTTAGGAACATGTTTACAATACTATGTCAAATGGTCTTATTGTTCTTTATTTATTAGGAGTTTTACATACAGTAGTTTCATTCATCATGACAGGAATGGTTAGAAGACTTTGTCAATGAGGGAAATTAATATCTACAATTCACCTAATGTACATGTTTTTGGACTGTAGGGGGAAGGGGGGGTAGATTTGTTTTTCTGTAATGTACGCTGATCAGCTGTTGCTCTGGAAATTAAACCGTCTTGTCATTGAACTGATTTTAACCCTAAAGAGCTGGTTCTCTGGATGGAGGTTATGTTCAGCAACTTAATCCTCAGGTTGAAACCCTCTTCAAGTGGTGACAAGTCTGCTGTTGTGTAAAATGTTTTTTTTTTTCTTATATTCCTCACAGGATGTGATTCTTACGGTGAAGAGAGCCACCGGGGCATTTTCTCTGATTGCGTGGTAGGTGGCATGTTCAGTTCTTCTTGTTTAGTATATTTGTCTTGAGAGCTGTAGTTTCATTTGCTATCGGTGCTAATGTGATTTCTTCCCTTCACAGCCTTTTTATGTTATTTGTGATATGGCTGCTGCGCCGGTACAACTCATTGGCCCAGGTAGTGAGCATGTATCATTTCAACAGTACACACCCAGCCATCTAATGCTGTTAATAAACCTGTATTTACTGTTATGGCTTCTGAGAATATAGAATAATTGAAATAAGGATGGTAATTGAACTAGCCTGTTTCTGTACTGTACAGAATAATAATGATCTAGTAATGACTATTATGCACTGATATTCAGTAATGTATTATTTAAAATGAAGACATTATTTTTAGCCTAGAAAATGAATGGTGTCTTCCAAAAATATTGGCACTGATGACATTTGGGTTTGAGATCAGATGATGAAAATGAGATGATAGTTCAGTATTTCAGCTTTCATTTACACCTAGATGTCTTAAACGACATAGAACATGGCACCCAATTTTTAGGTGAGCAAAAGTATAAGAACATAGTTGTAAAGTCAGTGGCACTTGTATAATATTTGGTTGCATGTCTCTTGCTCGCAATAACTGCATCAAGTTGGCAGCAATTGACATCACAAAACAGTTGCATTCTTCTTTTGCAGTCTAAAACATTCCCCTTTTTCCCCTGACGAAGATTGTTGTGTTGGCGGTGTGTTTTGGGTCATTGTCCTGCTGCATGATAATATTCTTCATTAGATTTGATGCATTTATCTGTAAATTGACTTCTGAATTTGTTCTGCTGGCCCCATCATGAGTTACAACAACAATAAGGATGAGTTAGCCTGTTCCAGAAGCAGTCATGCAAGCCCAAGCCATGACACTACCACCACCATGCTTGAACAATGAGCTTGTATGCTTTGGTCATGCTCAGCTGCTTCCATTTTGGCCTTTCTGTCACACTGATGGAGTTTAATCTTGGTCCCTAGGTACTTCTGTAACTCGTTTTAGCATTGCTTTCTGAAATCCAATCAGGCCTTCTGATTCTTACTGCTGATCAGTGATTTACATTTTGTGGTATGGCCTTTTTATATTTCTGCTCTTGAAGTATTCTTCAAATAGTGGCTTGTGATACTTTCACCTCTGCCATAAGGAGGTAGTTGGTGATGTGTTTGGGTATTTCTTCACAGGTTGTTCAATGTTTCTGTCATCAACTGTTGTTTTTTTTCCTTGGCTGACCTTCCACATTTCTGACATTCCAAAATGTTGTATCGAGTATTCCCCTTGATTTTTCCTTGTTTTCTCAGCTTAAAAATGGCCTGCTTCTTTCCCCCCATAGACATCTCCATGGTCTTCATGCTGGTTTATCCTTTTAACAACAAATTAAGTCTTCACAGAAACACCTGTTAGTCAAATGTTCCAGTATTTTTGATCATTTGAAAAATGTGTGGGTTTATAGAAAGGTTCCACGTTCTTTAACAGACAGTAGTAGCTCAGTGGTTAAGGCAGTGGACTACTGAAAGTCGGAAAGTCATGAGTTCAAATCCCACCACCACCAAGCTGCCACTTTTCAGCCCTTGAGCAAAGCCCTTAACCCTCAAATACTCAGTTGAATAAAATGAGATAAATGTAGGTCAATCTGGATAAGGATGTCTGCCAAATGCCATAAATGTAAACATCAGGAAAGGAAAGCTGAAATTCTGATGTATTGTCTCATATTCGTCTTTTGTCCCCAAACCGAAATCTCTCCAGGATTTAGCAAAAACAACAGAATTGGCCTTGTTGTTCCAGTATTTTTGAAGGGGGCTATACATCTATTAAAAGATGAAGATATTATTATCCTGTTTGCAAAGATCTGATTATGAGTGATATGAAAGAAATGTTTTCAGATATTATCTATGTTCTCCAGTCACTGTTCTGTTCTGTTTTCAGAAAATGATCGTCAGTCTGACAGTTGCAGCATTCTTTGACAGTGTTGCATATGTCATGGTGAGTTACTCAGGTTAACTGATGGGTAAAAGCATGTACGTGTATGTTAGTGCGTACAAGACATACAGAAAGCACAAAAGGAAAAGCAAAAGTATGATGTGTTTTGGGATTTCATGGAATTTTATCTCTTCTCCTATAAGCTGTTCAGTTCTTTAGTGATATCCTGTGAAGTTCTTCTTTAAACAGTCAACATGGGCATAATCATGATAAAGGACAATTATAAGTCATAAACTAACAACTGAAGATTGAATTCTGCACCCTCTTTAGAACACTACTACTAATTTTACTAAATCTTACTCTATGTTAATGAACTTGGTTCTTTTTTAATGCAGTCAAATTACATTTTATGTAAAATATTTCCACTTTCTGTCTATACAGGGAGAGTCTCATCCCGAGGGCTCTCTGTGTGATTTCCAGGCCTGGTGGCTAACATATTTTGGTAAGTTTGTGTATGTGGGTAGGAGTGATCCGTTTTTTTTGTAGTTAACCTTTCAGTCATGAGGGGTCTGCATTTGCCAGGTTTTTGGTGTGTATGTATTTGAGACATGATTGACTACATTGATATGAGTGTGTTATGGTTGTGTTTTGCAGACTGGAGTGCTCTGGCCTGGGTATGTCTCATCACTCTGAATCTTTACCTGAATCTGGTCAGGGAAATCAGAACTGAGCATTATGAAATGTAAGGTCATTTTGCATACACCTCATTATATGTATAGACCTTTGGATCTACATTGCTCTGATTTAACGGTGTCTTTCAGACTGTACCATGTTGTAGCTTGGGGGATCCCGCTTCTTATGTCCATTCTCCCCCTGATGAAAGGGTACTATGGTCCAGCTGGAGCCTGGTGGTGAGTTACTAATATTTCAACTTTTTCGAGAACCACCGTTGAGCCCATGAAGAAGAAATTTAACCTTTTTCTGCTCAGGGTTATGCCTGGTTTGGATTCTGCCCACTAATTCTGTACGTTGTAGATAAAAGCATATACAATATGTCCGAACCTCCCAGCTCTAGCTGCTATACTTTAGCCATTCTCATTCTGTTTCAAATGATTTGTGTCTCCAAAACAACTTTTTCCCCAACATCTCTTTGTTTTTGTCCCTCCCTGGATGTAGCTGGATCACGGATGACCATGTGGCCTGGAGATTTGGCATGTAAGTAACACCTAGTTTTTGGTTACGTCAAGTTACGTCATCCGTTGCTCGGTTGAAGGAGACATGTAGCTCGACCGTGACTTGAGTGAGCTAAGCTAGTTTTTCAAGACAGACTTCTAGCTGTCACTATAGGGGTTGGTTATTTTCATGAACAATGTGGCCTGTTTTCCCAGGAAGATATGACTGATGCTTACGAATGTCCAGCTACATTCAACAGCTTTTTTTTGGCATGAAGATAAAGCTGATTGTACAAATGGTGCTATAATGAAAACGGACCCGCTGTTATAGCTTGACTATAGAATATTACAATTTATATAGCTTAGTCTCTCAACCCAGAGGATGCCACGAATCACACAGGCTTTTTTAAATTCAGTGACCCCTTTTTTTTGCTCATTGATGTGTGCAGAGGTACCATCAGCAGCAGCAAGAATCTAACTGGCACGATTATTTGTGGCCAGCTGAATGTTACTGCATATAGTACATTTGATGTTCTGTGGATGACGTGTACACATTCAGCAAAGGGAGAACAAAGAAAGATGGACTGTCGGAAGAACCGTGTCTTTAGGCATTGAAGGTTATGGAAGATATTTGGGGATTGGCTGAAGGTGGGCAGATCATTGTACCAATATCTTAACCACAAATGAGCACTGCCTGGTTTTACAGGAGTGAAATGTAGTGGTGGTGCCATCTGCTGTTGTCTAACTAAGCTTTTGGTTTGAAGATAATGAATGTGGTGCCTGATGAGCGCCTGGACAAATGCCTGTGTGGCATATTCTGTCAGATACAGCCTGAACTTCCTGATATTACGAATCTACAAGTATGTACAAGAACTATTGTAGAAGAACTGTGAAGGCAAGCCAGTTGTCCTCTAACAAGAAGTTCCGGTTTGCAGAAAGGAAGGTTTAATAGGATTCTGTCCGTTTTTAGATGGGAAGCACTTCATAGACCTGGCTTGTAACTCATTCATTCACTCACTCACTCACTTTTTCCACAAAGCGTTGGGGTGCTGTTGTGCTTCACATCCAATGACCCTATACGTCCTTGTTTTTCTAATTAGGCTGACTTTTGTTGTGTGATTCCCGCCCACCAGCAGCTCTCCACTATCATACAACATGTGATGCAACCCAGTTGTAATTTGTTGAACTACTGCATATGCTGTCTCACAGTGTAGCATAACACACACCTTCGTCCACATAGATCTTCTAACAGACACCCACAATTGGCTGATGCTGCTGTGATTGACAGCAGAGTGAGTGCATGCCATACTAGCCAGTTTTGCTAGTTTCCAGTTTTGCTCTCAGCCTTCATCAGGATTTTTTTTTGTTTCATGCATGTGTGTACTTTGGTATGTCAGAAATTTGAGTGATTGTAGCTATAACGTATACAGCCATATACAATTCTCCGTTAGTTGAATGTTTCTTTTGTCTAGCTTCCCATCCTCTTCCTTTTCTATGCAGATGGTACATCCCGCTCTTCGCCCTTATCTTCGTCATGATCTGCTGTTACGTACGAATCATTTGGGTGGCTAATAAGAGGGTGAGTTACAGTCAATTACCAATACACAATCACTAAAGGACACCAACACCTGAAATGAAGCTGGTTTGATCTCAGTTGCTTCTTAGAAGCATTCCAAGGTGTTGCGGTGTGTTGAAATACAGCCTCGTCATGGCTGTCTAACCTACATACACTCCCCGGGTTATTTGTCTTCTGTTGGCATGTTTAAGCTTGCGGGCGGGGCTGCTGATCTTCCAGCATACCGGATTTCCACATAAGCACACACACCCAAGCATGACCATATACACACACAATAATAAGTTACATGCTCTCATTAAAACGGATGTAACTCACATCATCATCAGTAGACACAATTTTGCAAGTTCGTGTTTTGCAAATTTGTGTTTTTACTTATAGATGCAATCCTGGTTTGGCACCTTTAATCCAGAGAGGGAGAGGAGGAAGGTGAGTCTTTGTTGTACAACTAAAATATTAACATGGTTTTATTATTGCCAAAATGATATCGATCTTTAGGGTTTACTTCTGTAGTCATAGCAACAGTGACTGATGTGTCTGATGTTTCTACCTGCAATTACTTTGCATTTCCTGGGAGATGAGCTTATAACCATGGTGCCATCTTATTATTATATACTATGACCTCTCATCAAATGTTATCATGCTTTGCTAATCTGAATCTGATATACAGTAGCTAGGAAGAATCTACTACTACTATAGGTTATACATTTTGGTAACTAGAATTTCATATTGGAATTAAAAAACGTGCACTGTGTAGCATTTCACGTGCAACAAACACGAGCCACTTACTGATCGCTAGCATGAAAGCAGAATGAGTCAGTCTCCGCCCCTCTCGTGTTTAGATGTCTCTAGTTGAGGAAATCCGGCCTCTGAAATGGTATCCATCAGTATATCTGCTGGTCTCAATCTTCCCACTCTTAAACCGGTAAGCTTGCTAAACATGTGCATTAATAACAGAATATAATCTGTATTGCATTATTAAAAGATTGCACGCTGTACTCCCGTAGGATTCATAATGCTGTGTATCCTGAGGACCCTGTGTTCTCCCTCACGCTCCTACACGTGCTCAGTGCTCCTCTGCATGGCCTGGCTAATGCTTTAGTTTTTAGCAAGGACACCTGGAGTCAGCTCAGCAATACTGGATTTAAAGTAAGAAACACACACACACACACACACACTCAGTCACTCACTCAAGTGCAACTATGTAATGTAATGTTACACAAAAAACATAATGAAGGCTGCTGGGTTTTGCATGCAAAAAAAAAGAAGCAAGTGTGACAGTCAAAGTCTCCAGAAGAGCTGTGGCAGATTCTCCAAGACACTCAGAAAAATTTACAGCTCCTTATAAAACTGCACACATTGTGAAACACCTGGGAACACTGTTTAAGAAAAAGGCACACCATATATGGACTTCCT
>JAOVYV010000048.1:24236024-24251910 GCA_025674545.1 Hassar affinis
ACCAGGCTGGTCCAATTTAACCATGAAACCTCCCACACTAAAATGACAGGTGTTTCAGTTTCATTGTCTAACCCCTGAACATGAGATTAGAAAAAAAAGCTGAGTACTGATTTATGTACCAGAATATAGTTTTTACTCCTTTGCTCTCCCATTAATCCACCTCCAGCAGCTAAAGCATTAACCTGCTGCTTACAAACTGATGCTTCAGTATTAATCATCTAGTGAGGTATACATACACCAATCCACCATAACATTTCAACCACCTGCCTAGTATTGTGAATGTCCCCTTGCACCATGAAAATAGCTCTGACTAATTGAGACATGGATTCAAATCATTCCATAATTAAATTGTGTGTGTGTTTAGGTGATCAGGCAGATCCATGTAAATTCCAGGCATGCCATGAGTTTGAGGAGTGTACAGTGAACAGCTGGTCCACTAAGGCAGAGTGTGTGTGTAACCCAGGGTACTTCAGCGTTGATAGCTTGCCCTGCCAGAGCATCTGTGAAATTCAGCCGGACTTTTGCCTTAATGATGGCAAGTGTGACATTGTTCCGGGTCGAGGAGCCATCTGCAGGTGTGTATTAGTGTGTTACCACATTGTGTATTTGTGTATTGTGTGAATAGTAGTTTAATCACTGAGATATGTGATTGCTTGATTGAACTTGTAAATAAATCTGTAGTTAAATGTATGGGCATATTGCTGTTTGGGGTATCAACATACAGTATCAACATAGTGTGTGTGTGTGTGTGTGTGTGTGCACTGTAGGTGTAGAGTAGGGGAACATTGGTGGTACCGAGGAGAGCACTGTGAGGAGTATGTCTCAGAGCTGCTGCTGGTGGGGATTGCCATAGCGTCAGTGGCTGCTTTCTTGCTGGTGGCTTCAGGAGTCATCTTCTTCCTGGCTTCGGCTCTGAGAAACCAGTATGAAGAGGAGCTACAGGACATTGAGAGGTACTCAAATAACAAGGAACGTTCAAAAGAATGCCTTTGTTACTTTGCTTATGTAAATTTATATGTATCTGTCTCTTTATTTGGTATTTCCAATTCTAAGATTCCTAGTCAGAGTTATACTACTACTACTACTACTACTAATAATAATAGTAATAATAATTGGCAGAATGGTGGCAGCAGGTTCTGTTGATACCTCACAGCACCAGGTCTTGGATNNNTGTCGTTCCCAAATGCTTCCACTTTGTTATAATACCACTGACAGTTGACTGTGGAATATTTAGTAGTGAGGAAATTTCATGGCTGGACTTGTTACACAGGTGGCATCCTATCGCGGTACCACGCTGGAATTCGCTGAGCTCCTGAGAGTGACCCATCCTTTCACAAATGTGTGTAGAAGCAGTCTGCATGACTCGGTGCTCGATTTTATACACCTGTGGCCATGGAAGTGATTGGAACACCTGAAGTCAATTATTTGGATGGGCGAGTGAATACTTCTGACAATATAATGTATGTTAGTCTGGAGATTTTGACTGTCACACTTGCCTTTTTCCAGGTGTTCCATGACAGCCAGCTTTTTTGCCTGCAATTATATAATGTGCTGCTTTCTTTACAGACATACAAACATCTTTCTGTAAATATTTAATCTTATTGTTTTTGGAGAAGTATATTTTGGATAACTGAAATGGCTTTTTATAAATAAATAAAAAAAGCCCAGGGAAGCTACCAGCTATAGTCAATCATGATCATTAAAATTAAGTTAATCATGATCATGTTCTCAAAACCTTGGCAAGATAAAAGACATTTTGGAACTTTCAAAACCAATGAATTAATAAGTGTGTGTTTGTACAATTGTGACTCTGAGTTGATTTCAGAAAACACCAAACAATTAAAACGTGTACACCAACTTCCTGTTTTTCTATTAAAGATGTATGTTGTACACACATTCAGACCCAGAAACAGAACATTTCAAAGAAATCACAGAAAGCCCAATATTGCCATGACATTCATTTCCATTATGAGTGTATGTAAACTGACGACATCTGTAATAGCACTGATAATAGTGAGGTGTGTTTTCCATTGCTGTAATAAAATGAAAGAAACAAATAAATAATCACGGCCCACCAGCTATGTGGACTCATTAAACCCATATTGCTGTTTGGCAGTTCATCACAGTTCTATGTCAATTAAAATAACAAGAACATGGAAAATCTGAAAGATTGTACTAGTCATCTTTGCTTTGCTGTATTTACCTTGCTTGGCATAGCATTTCAACTTCTAGGCTCATGCACAGATCAGCCATAACATTAAAACTACCCTCATGGACTTGTGTGCTGTGGTATATGGCACCTGTAAAGTGTTACATGTCAAAGTAACATGCACATGAGTACCAGGTTTCCCAGCAGAACAACCGGAGCCCATGGCCATCCACACATGATATAAAAGAAACATGATTCGTCAGAGCAGACCACCTTCTTCCATTGCACCATGGTTCCATTCAGATGCTCACATGCCCATTGTAGGTGCTTTCGGCAGTGGACAGTTGTCAGCATTGGCACTCTGAACAGTCTGCAGCTACATAGCCCCATCTGCACAAGCTGTGACAAATTATGGTTTTGGACACTTTTTAAAATCATAGCCAGCATTAACAATTGGCAATCTGTGCTACATTAGCTCTTCTGTCGTATCGAGCCAGATGGCCTAGCCTTCAATCACCACATGTATCAGTGAAACCTGGACATCCATGACCCTGTCACTCATTCACCGGTTGTCCTTCCTTGGTAGGTACTCACCACTGCATACCAGGAACACCCCACAAGACCTGATGTTTTGAAGATGCTCTAACCCAGTCATCTAGCCATCAAAATTTGTCTCTTGTCAAAGTAGTCCAGATGTTTACGCTTGCACATTTTTCTTGCTTCCAACAGATGGACTTCAAGAACTGATTGTTCACTTGCTGCCTAATATTTCCCACTCCTTGACAGGTGCCATTGTAATGAGATAATCAATGTTAATCACGTCACCTTTTAATGGTTTTACCATTATGGCTGGCCGGGTGTATATACAGACACATATACAGCACTAGATGGAGCTGGCATTCAATATATACAATGCATTTGGAAAGTCATCAGACCCTTTCACTTTTTTCACATTTTGTTATGGTATTGCCTTGTGCTAAAAAACATTTTTTTTTAAAGTTTTACTCCATCGTTCTGCTCTCAATACCCCAAAGTGAAAACAGAATTTTCTGAAGAGGAAAAATTTTAATATTGCACTGACATAAGCATTCAGACCTTTTACTCAGTACTTAGTTGAAGCACCTTTGGCAGTGATTACAGCCTCCAGTCTTCTTGGGTAGGATGCCACAAGGATTGCACACCTAGATTTGGGCATTTTCTGCCATTCTTCTCTGCAGATCTTCTCAAGTTCTGTCAGGTTGGATGGCGACCATCGGTGGATAGCCATTTTCAGGTCTCTCCAGAGATGTTCGATTGGGTCACAGCCACAGCCACAGAGTTGTCCCTAAGCCACTCCTGTGTTGTCTTGGCTATGTGATTAGGCTCATTGTCTTGTTGGAAAGTGAACCTTTGACCCAGTCTGAGATCCTGAGCGAACCCCAGGTTTTATTAAGAATATCTCTGTGCTTTGCTCCATTCAGCTTCCGTTCAACCCTGACCAGTCTCTCCTAAACTGTCCCAGACGCTGAAAAACACCCAGACAGCATGATGCTGCCACCACCGTGCTTCACTCTTGAGGTAAGATTTGGAATGTATAAGGCTGTTTAGAGAAGTGACTAGTCTAAAATGTGATCTTCTGAATCACATCTGTTACTGCACATAACAGTGACAGTGACACATGATGAAGTGTAACACTACGTGTGATGTGACAATAAGCAAACAGGTAAGACACCCCTACTGATGCTTGTAATAACGGATCTTTAAACATATCACAGAATTAATGTAGAATCAACACAAAGGAAGTATATTTAAATTAAAATATTATTGTTTAATAGCATTTTTTGAACACAGATTCTCTCCTGTGAACTACAGATTTTCAACAAAGCCATTAATAATGCCCAATTGCCATAATTCCTACTGTATATACACTAATAAAAATAATAACAAAATAATAAATAAATAACAAAATAATGTTAAAGTGCCTGTTGAATTTCAAATCCATCAATTCTCTATTAAAATAAAAAAAGATATCAGCTAAGAAGGCAATACTTTCTAATTTGAACCAATATCAAAGAGTTTACCAACAAAACATATCTTCCAAGTGCTGGTTATGTTAATTGGGCAGCAGGTTTTAGCGTTTCAGTTATCCAAAACATTATTTACTGTCTCACTTATAGGTTTTTGTTATTTACCCACTCCTGTGATGTAGATGGGTGAAGCCCCATATGGATAGATTTGGTAGGGTGTTTTGCTTTGAGGTTAGTTGAGAAAGATTAATTATTTCTGTGGTAATTGACTGCATCTTTGCAAACTGTGCTTCATTCTTGGCCTTATACATCTTTAGCCAGGATAGTTCAGTTTGATGGCACAGATCATCACAGGTCATAGGTCATAGGTCACCTGGCACTGGCAGTAAACAAAACAACACCTTCCCAACCTCTTCAATCAGCTGTTAAATCTAGGGTGTACCATTTTGAAGAAACCAGCACAATTAAGCTAGATTTTGAAAGTATCCATCCATCCAAAAAAAAAAAACTATGATCACACACTGCAGGTGGAGTAATCCACAACAGAGAGCAGGGCAGTGGTGAAACATCATTGCCAACTACCTTATGTGTCATTCACATGTAATACAGTGGCACAGATATGCCTTTTCTCACCTGCATTACAGCTGCAATAAAGATTCCATCCTTTCTCTTTCTATCTCTCTCATACACACACACACACACACACACACAAAGAACAGCCAAGAAAACATTTTAAACTGGAAAAAATCTCCAGGAAACGGAAAATGGTGTACGTACAACTGAGACGACTTCTATAAATATTCAATAAATATCTCTGAACAAGCCTTTAGATAAGCGATTATAAGAATGTCATTTTTGGTGTGACTAGCATGCTAGCTTTGGTAACATCCCTGCCTAGCCTTGTGGGTCGTGACTCGGTCATGATCACCGAGCACTCAGAAGGAGTGTAGGTAGGCAGGCCATGCAATCGTTTCATTACGACTGAATGAAATGATTGTACAGCCTTTTCACAGTCCTGCGACTGACATAGATAACAGATTTTTTTTATTTTTGTACCAGAGCACTTGATTTACTGATTAGGGAGGATGTACAGAGTATTTAAAAAATATACCAAAAATATTTCTGGAAAAAAATCTACCTTTAATAATAGTTAACACTCTCACTCTTCAGATTCAGAACATTGTTGTTTGTATAAATATATCATTATCATTACTGTTAGTTGTTGTTGTTAAATGATCTGGGCCAGTTAATACAAATAATATTTGGACCTGTAGCAGATTAGAGCCAGATGTAACAACATTGTGTTCATTTTGGCCGGTTCTAAATCTGTTTTGGTGCAGATCCGTAAAACGAGTCAGTTCCATCAACAAGTTAGTGTGCAAAACGGACACAAGGCTAGCTCTATTATGCAGATTTGGAGCTGATGTCATGTCACATTTGGCCTGAATCCAGTGTAGGAAGCATTTGTTTGTTATCTGACTAGTGCATGCTTTCATTGACACTACATTGGGCTATTGTAATGTGTTAACCTTAAGCTAATGTAGAACGCAGTGGCCTGTGCTCTTACCACAAAAAGCCTGTCACCCTAAACCTTTTCAGTTTACTTTGGCTTCCTATTGCATTCTGCATGGAATAATCCTGCTTCTGTTGTTTGAAGTTCTCCATGGTTTTGCTCCAGCATATCCAGCTGATTTTCTGAAGCAGCACAACCCATCCTGAGCACTTCGCTCTGATGTTTTCAATATTGTCTGTAACCTGTCTGGAACAGTGAACTAGAAAACATTAGAACCACAATATTCATATGATATTTTCAAAGTCAGAATAAAACATACTTGTCAAGTGCTTGTCAAATGATTGCTTTCCAGGTTGAAGAAGTACATTATCTTAATGAATTAACAGTAAAGGTGTGTCTAGGAGTGTGTGATGAGGATATCCAGGATCAACATCAGCTTGTGAAATTATCCACTCCTTTCCCTTTCCCAACTTTGCGATGTATCTTATAGTAGTAATGTTTCTGTATATCATGAACACACTCAGAATAAAAATGAGACAGTGTGTGTTAAGGAGGCCAAGAGTAACATAAATGTGCATAGTATAGTATTTTCATAGTACATTGTAATACAGCTCTGAAAAGCACAGTATAGCATTGTATAGTATTGCATAGTATAGTGCAATTTACTTCAATTCATTATAACATCATATATAGTGATATAGATTTAAGTTTGTTTATTTGCTATGTAACAAGATCTTGGCAGCTGTGGAGTATTTTAACAATTGCTCAATCTGTTCATAGAGTAAACAGAGACATTTGTGCCCAAATGGGCCTCATAAATACTTGTTACAGTTCCCATGTTTGCCCACTAAATGCAATAAATAACTCTATGGCGCTATGGGCAGTGAGTGCATCCAAAAGAGGTAATTAGTATTTCAGGGAAATTTAAAATGCATGGATTTGTGAATTGGATTCTTATACAGATTTGTTGATGGCTGAAATTTGTGCATGTACAGTGCCTTGCAAAAGTATTCATACCCCTTTAACTTTTTTATACATTACACCCACAAACTTAAATTTATTTTATTGGGATTTTATGTGATAGACCATCACAAAGTAGCCAGTAGTTTTGAAGTGAAAAGAAAATGATACACAATGATACATAATCTGAAAAGTGTGTCGTGCGTTTGTATTCAGCCCTCTGTACTCTGATATGCCTAAATAAAATCCAGTGTGACCAACTGCCTTTAGAAGTCACCTAATTAGTAAATAGTCCACCTGTGTGCAATTTATTCTCAGTATAACTACAGCTGTTCTGTGAAGGCCTCAGAGGTTTGTTAGAGAACATTAGTGAACAAACAGCATCATGAAAAGCAAGGAACACACCAGACAGGTCAGGGATAAAGTTGTGGTGAAGAGTAAAGCAGGGTTAGGTTATAAAATAATATTCCAAGCTATGAACATCTCACAGAGCTCTGTTCAGTCCATCATCTGAAAATGGAAGGAGTATGGCACAACTGCAAACCTACCAAGACATGGCCGTGCACCTAAACTTACAGGCCAGGCAAGGAGAGCACTGATTAGAGATGCAGCCAAGAGGCTCTTGATCACTCTGGAGGAGCTGCAAAGCTCCACAGCTCAGGTGGGAGAATCTGTCCACAGGACAACTATTAGTCGTGTACTCCACAAACCTGGCTTTGATGGAAGAGTGGCAAGAAGAAAACCATTCCCATTTGCAGTTTGCCACAAGCCATGTAGGGGACACAGTAAACATGTGCTCAAGGTGCTCTGGTCAGATGAGACCAAATTTGAACTAAAATTTGAACTTGGCCTAAATGCAAAACAATATGTGTGGCAGAAAATTAACACCACACATCACCCTGAACACACCATCCCCACTGTGAAACATGGTGGTGGAAGCATCATGCTGTGGGGATGCACTTCTAAATACAGGGCAATCCTGGAGGAAAACCTGTTAGAGGCTGCAAAAGATTTGAGACTGGGGCGGAGGTTCACCTTCCAGCAGGGCAACGATCCAAAACATTCAGCCAGAGATACAATGGAATAGTTTAGATCAAAGCATATTCATGTGTTCGAATGGCTCAGTCAAATTCCAGACCTAAATCTCATTGAGAATCTGTGGCAAGACTTGAAAATTGCTGTTCACAGATGCTCTCCATCCAATCTGACTGAGCTTGAGCTTTGTTGCAAAATCAGAATGGGCAAAGATTTCAGCCTGTAGATGTTCAAAGCTAGTAGAGATATACCCCAAAAGACTTGCAGCTGTAATTGCAGGGAAAGGTGGTCCTACAAATTATGGACTCAGGGGGGCTGAATACAAATACACACCACACTTTTCAGATTTTTATTTATTAACAATTTTGTATTAACAAAACTATGTATCATTTTCTTTTCACTTCACAACTACTTGGTACTTTGTGTTGGTCTATTACATAAAATCCCAATGAAATACATTTAGGTTTGTGGGTGTAATGTGAAGAAATATAAAAAAGTTCAAGGGATATGAATACCTTTCCAAGGCACTGTATGTATGCATAGCCACCACTGTCTAAGAACAACAAGAAGTCATTGCTTTAATTCAGTTGTTTTCAGGATGAAAGAGCCTGTTTCTCTCTGATGTCCATTTCCCTCATTACCTTTGAGAACATTCAAGGACACAGGCAGAAGCCAAACCAAACATAATCATAAACTCCTGTCCAAATTGCTATTCAATCCTCTAGGGGTCAGTGTGTATTTGTTAAAATCAAAACCATCAGGAAACTGACCCTTAATTTCAGTTTAATATCATACTTGCACATTTTAAGTTTATTACCTGTGTTTATTATATAAAATGAGTCTAATGTAAAAAATATTCTTTTGCTTTCATTCTGAAGTCTGTCTGAAGGAGAGAATGGCCATCTGTTCTCGAGCTGTAGTGAGATTGCACAGACCCCAGTCTCTTCATGAGAAGCAACCACAACCTCAGAGAGCAGGACAGGAGTCTGATTATTTCTAATCAGAGCAAGGGGATTCCTGAAGTTTCTCTTTGAGTAAGTGATAAATCTGCTTGCAACTGACTCCAGGGTCAGTTTGTGTGGTGTTACTCTAACACTCCTGCTTTCTCAGCCAAAGCCTTTTCTTTTAGATTTTTTGGCATAGATAATGATTTATTGCAGCCTTTGGCAGAATCCCATCCCTTCTTGGCACAAAATGCCGACAGCTGCATCTATTCCTCATATTCTATCCTTTGTGGATGGACTCACATTTACACTAAATGATCATTTCTAATGAAAAGCCAGTCATAGCAGTTACAGTTTTGTAGCTGACCTGTCTCACTTGCATAGAGCACTATACAAAGTTAGGCTAGTTTAAGGTTTGATGAGCCAATTCAGGTGTTTTATGAAACTGAAATGACAACTGAAATGAAATTTTGTATTGGACTCACTTTCACAAAGTAGGATTGATGGATATTACACAACCTTCACAAATTTGCATGTGTATGTGTATATCCTGTGGTCTGCACATGTGCGATCAGTCCACAGTGCATTCATTTGAGCCAAACACAGCTGCAGGATGTTATGCTGTGAATATTACTGAGTTTGTTTGGGTCCAATTGTCCCTGTAGATCACAGCTTCTAACCCTGCTCCTGGACTCCCTTCTGTGCTTTCCCAGTATCCAACACATCCACTTTTACTCAGGAATGACCGCTAATTAGTTGATTAGTTGGAACAGGCATGGGAGCAGGAGAAACGCCATAATGTGTTTGACATGTGGTCCTTCAAAAGTCACCGCAAAGTTATTGTGTCTGATCTCCTTTATCCTTTGATTAAACATTTCTATTCTGATTGGAGTGCTCTCTTTCAAGATACCCCATCCACAGGACATGTGGATTCACGGAATGGTTTGATGAAGATGAAAACTATGTAAATCATATGCTGTGGCCTTCACTGTCACCAGAAGTCAAATCAAGTGAATACCTATGGGAGATTTTGAGGCGACGTGCTAGACAAACGTCTACACCACCATTGTCCAAACATTAAGTGAAGGAATATCTTTTGCAAGAAAGGTTCATCCATCCAGTACAATTCCAGAGGTTTGAAGAATCTGTGCTTAACCCCACTGAAACTGTTAAGGTCCCTCATAGTGGCCCAAAAACTTTGAGTTTCAAGTCTTCTGCCGTATCTGATAGAGACAAGGAAAAAGTAGTTTGCATTGCAAATAGGATGTTTTCTTAGACAGTCAGGAGAGACTATAATACTCTGGCTGGCTTCCAGTGATAAGTTGTTCTGTGCTGGAGCGGAGCCGAGGCAGCCAGACTGCACTCCATTTGATGTCATGCTTGGAGTTGGACAGCATTGCCATGCTCTCAAACATCTGCCTTAGAGACCAATGTGACAAACAAACAACAAGGGATGATGAATGGTCCACGGACAAAAGAAAGGAGCAAACATCCATGTTTCCCACAGTTACAAATGATGAATTTCACCATGGCTGGAACTGTATCAGAGCTGAGTAAAGTGTGGAAGTGTTGGCATCGTCTTGCCAACAAACAGGGACCCATTGACAATAAAACAGCAGTTTGTTGAGGAGCTTCTATACCAGGCTGGGAATTCTGTTGGATTCACATGGTGAAGGTTTTCAGCCTTTTCAAACCACTTTAAAATTTTTATCCTCATTCATAATCATGCATCTGAAACTTTTGTTTATGACCCAGAGCGGGTGCGGGATATGATGTGCAAAAGCCTGTTAATCTTTGTATGCTGATATTTTATAAGTATTTTAGACTTGCAGTTGTCAGTTTACTGTATCATCTGTTATGTGGTTATGTTATAAACATTACTGACAGTAGAGGAATGTACTGACCATATGGAATTTCAACTATTAGCCTTTTTGTTTCTGTTTCAAATGATAGTTGCACCTTGTGTTTATCGTGGCATGTGGTTCATAACAGTTACATCCTTTAGCAGATGCCCTTATACTGAGTGACTTACAGAAGAGCTTTGTAGTCTATATAAAAACACATCCCTGGGCTGGGGATGATCACCAACTGATAATTCAAGTGCTTTAAGGTAAGTCGGTGCTGGGATGTGCATGGCTTCATAGACAAGCATCAAAACAAATGACATTTTATATCTGATATGGGCAGCCACAGGAATCCACAGGAGGGAGCGTATTGACAGGCTAGAATGTGAGGGTCGAATATGGTTTTGAAGCTGCTTTACTTCTGCATAAGTTGCAGGAATGAAATTGTGCAGAGAGGTAGACTTGTCAGAACTAGGTTGCAGTGCAAATGACACACATCTGAACAAGCACCTGAGTGGCTCCAGTGCATAGAAATAGCCAAATGCTTTTGATTTGTGAATGAGAAACCTTCATAACCAGTCCAAGATAGTGATGTAAGTCAAGAATGGGATATTTGTTCAGGACTACCCCTAGATTGTGATAAGTGACAGATGGTGAGATCAGCGACATGCAGATCATGAGTTGTTGAAATTTAGTTTCCTCCGATGAGCTGCCATCCATGACGAGATGTCTGTTGAGCATGCTGAGATCTGTGCAGGAATATGAGTGTCTGATGGAAGAAAGGAGAAGATGACTGGAGTGTCATCTTAGTATATCGCAATGGGCCTATTCATTTTGAAAAGAAAATGAAGGTTGCTGTTTTGTCTTGTTATGGTTAAATAATGCAGTAACCATACCAATGTCAAGTGATCATCATTCTCTCAAAGTGTATACTTTCAAAGTGCATATTTAAGTTTATACACATACATGAGTTAATTCTGGGTTACTCACTGAGATTGGTAAAATTCCCAGAATTTTCCTGATTAGAGCAATTATCAAATGACCACTGTCTTTAACCCCAAGCACACACACAGCATGTTTTTTCTTTGCTACATTATAAAATTGTTATTGTTAATATTTTTGATCTATTTAACAGACACCCCATACACAAAATTGATTAGATGTTTTCATTTGTAAATGCTTACAGCTGTATGTAGTATTGTATGTATTGTAGTATGCTTACAGCTGACTTTATTAACTGTAGTGTAAGATTTTATCTATAAAAAAAATTCTATCCTCAAGATAAACAATGTTGCCAAGTAACAAATGTGTATTTAACATTGCCCTTAAAGGGCATTCTGTATTTTTTCTGAGTGTATTTACAGCATAAAACATAAACATAAGGGTGACATATTGTGTTTACTTCAACCTGTCAGACAGCAGTGCTGAACTTGATACTGCTCCTTGCTTGAGCCAATATCACACAAGTGAAATGAAATTAAGTCCAAGGTCAGAATTATACAAACCCCATTTCCAGAAAAGCTGGGTCACTTCCTTAAAATGCAATAAAAACAGAAATCTGTCATTTGTGAAATACACTTGAAGCTTTATTCAACAGTCAAAAGGACAAAGAAAAGAGTTTCAGTGTTGTTTAGAAATTGATGCCTGCAAAAAACTCAAAAAAGTTGGGACAGAGGCATGTTTACCACTGGATCACATCACATCACATGTTTCTTAATACTTTTTAATCATTTGGGAATTGACTATATTAATTGTTACAATGGTTACAGTTTTGCAAGTGAAATTTTTGCCCATTCTTGCTGTGTACAAGACTGTGTACAAAAATCAGTCATAGTTTGCTTATTCAAAAAATCCAAAATTTGTACAAACCCAAAAAAGTCCAGAAAAGTCTGTAAAATCTGTAATTTGTTAATTCACTTGAAGCTTTATTTAAAATAAAAAAGGACAAAGAAAAGATTTGCAGTGTTTTCAATGATTAATGTATTTGTTAAATAAATTTAGAAATTGATGACTGCAACACACTCAAAAAAGTTGGGACAAAGGCGTGTTTACTGCTGGGTCACATCACCTTATCATTTTAATATACTTTTTAATCGTTCGGGGATTGAAGATACTAATTGTTGCAGTTTAGCAAGTGGAATTGTTGCCCATTCTTACTGTGTACAAGACGTGAGCTGCTCAACAGTCCGTGGTCAGTGTTCTGATTCTCCTCTTCATGAAGCGCCGTACATTTTCAATAGGAGACAGAGCTGGACTGCAGGCACTCCAGTCAAGCCAAACTGCTGTAACTCATGCAGAATGAGGCCTGAGCCAGAATGAGTATTTGAACTGACTGACAATTCTCTCATGAAGTTTGGCACAAAGTGATGAACCATGACCCATCCTCGCTTGCAAAGACTAAGCCTTTGGTGAATGAAGTTTTATACTCATGTTGATAACCTCATCTGTTACCAGTTAAACTGCTAATTGTGGAACCTTGCAGAACATCTGTTAAATAAAAGTTTACTCTGTTTAACAAATTACAATTGTTAGTCCCAACGTTTCTGGAAATGGGGTTTTCATATCACAGTCTCTGCTATGCTGAGAATGATCCATTACCTGAATAATATCTGGCCACCACTGGTGAGAAGGTCTGATGAATTGTGCCTAGCAACATGAGCTACAGTGAGTAATTTTAAACTTACATGTATGCATCTCTACTGCATGGTAGTCACACCTGACAAAATGGTTAACAACTGTAGGCTACTTAACTCAATACTTAATAACATGGTCACTGTGTGTATACTATTATACATACTCCTACATACTCCTCAGGTGTGCAGGTCTGTTTTAGTTACTTGTATAACCTTTTCAGGCTTATTTTGAGTGTGCACCACTGGTGCAGCCATCAATTTCTAAATTTGTTTATATTTAACAAATAGAATTAAGTCTGGCATTGAAAACACTGAAAATCTTTTCTTTGTGCTTTTGTCTCTTAAAAGCTTCAAGTGACTTAACAAATTACAGATTTCAGTTTTTATAGCATGTTTTAGAAAGTGTCCTGACTTTTCTGAAAACGGGCTTTGTATACACGCAACTGAGACACACCTCTGTTTTAAGCAAGCTCCATCCTGTGTACATTTGTCTGAGTAGCCACTGTATTTACATCAATACTGATGCGCAATTTTGGTCTTCACAACCCTAAACGACGGCTCCTCCGGCCCAGACTGGTGAAGCTGAAGGAGAGAGATCATTGAATCAATCCAGCAGAAATAGCTCTTTTATAATAAACACTGAAATCTGGCATCCAGCAATCCTAAGTATTGCTTTAGCATGAGGTAATGCATGAATCCTACCTCATAAACACCACATGCGAAATATTCTGCTACCCTGCAGCTCCTCACAGAGTGCAGGACCCTGGATTCCTCATATTTTAACGTGACTGGAGCTTTAACTGAAGTGGAGACATTGTGCAAATTGTGCTGGAATTCAAGTCACATAACCACAGTGTGTTAGTTCATCACTCAGAGAGAGAGACACATAAAACTCCCAGGGGCACAATTATTAAAGCATACGTAAGTGCAGCTGGTCCTCAGGTGTCTCTGGTGGGATTTTCAAACATCCCTGGATATTGTATGTGTAGGTAAGGTCTGTTTCTGTTAAATTAACTGTGACAGATGAGATGCCTTTGTTTTTGTCGATCCGTTTAATGGTCCATCTGCCACATCATCTCTCTCTCTCTCTCTCTCTCTCACACACACACACACACACACATGCACACCCTGCTTGATGAGTGGAAGTTATTAAATAATTGGGACCAAGATGAAATGCTTGAGCAGATGGTAAAACGGGATCTGGATCGAGGGCAGAAGAAAGATCAATGGAAATTCTTTGCTTCGTGTTGAACATAAGAGTGATTGATTAGTGAAAATGATAACAAAAACTATGTCACATCAGCTTAAAATCAAATTGTGTATAGAATTCAGTCATCCTTAAGACATCCTTCCTTAAGTCAGCCTTACTGTCAGCATTTCTAATTAACACAGTGGTTAGTGATGAATGAGGAGTCCACGAGCATCAATGAGAAGGCAAGTGAAATTGTAATTTAAATGCCGCGGGAGTGACTTTTAAAACGCATTGAACTAGTTTATTATTTAAAATCGCATAAAGGCACTGGGATTAGGAAAATATGGTATCTTCAAAGTAGGATTAAATGAAATAATCACAAATAAGCCAATAAATCAGCTGTTTGGCAGAAATTGTCAGATGATGTAGCATGAAGAACAGAGTGAACTCTTTAGTCTTGTGGTCTAAAATAAGTTTGCAGATATTTCACAATGTTCTCACAAATGGTCTGCAATTTATGGCTGTGTGTGCAATCATTTTAATAGACAACCATACATTGATTTTAAAATAATAGATCCAGATTTTATTGCCTGCCAATCTGAGGACACGAGAAGGACACACGAGCTCCTTATTTGTGTTCTTATACTTCAGTTTCAATTAGAAATCATTCCTGGCTTTTTGATTCCAAAAGCATCGCAGCTCAAAGATCATTGTTTAAGAGCGAGCATCACGTTCTCTACCTGTTAAGATCATCTTTACTTAATGATGCTTCTGGGAAGCATTCAAGTTTTCTGAAAGTTTTTTTTGAATGTCTGAGTCTGTGATATATTTGGATTTATGGTTGAAAAACAAACCGTTGCTCTATAATGAAAAACTGTCCGAAGTTCTGTCTCCAATTCAAAAAGTCTATTGAATGCATCCAGACAGACAGAATGTGGGTAAGGAAAGTGAGTTAAACTGCAACTTTCCAAGTTGGAAAAAGCAGCTCTAATTAGACATCTGATTCACTTAATAGTTATCAGATAGGAATCTGAATATAATCTCACATTTAAACATAATTTTGTTATTTCCATAATCATGACATGTCATGTCATGTGTGAACAGTGGCGAAGACGTGTTCAACAGACTGTCAACAGATCAAGTAGCAGCGCTGCTTTTCTTTTTTAATAAAATTGGATAACACTTTAAATTACAGCCCACTTTTACAGGATAAGTATCTGCTAAGTATGGTGTAAGAGCAAAATAAATAAAGAGTAAGTAAAGCATATGATTGTATAAGTAAGCGGCTATTACCCAAATGAGGATGGGTTCCCTTATGAGTCTGGTTCCTCTTAAGGTTTCTCCTTTTAACATCTGAGGGAGTTTTTTTCTTGCTGCTGTCACCCCTGGCTTGCTCATTAGGGATAAAATTTTAAAATAGAGGGGTGCATTTCCTGAAGAAAATGCGAGTGTGATTGCAGTGAAGCCGTGACATTATCATCAGCACCATTCGCATTTGTGTGTGTGTGTGTGTGTAAGCACATAGCTTGGGGCGGAAGATGCCAAAACATTTGCTTAGACTCATGATTGTGTGTGTGTGTGTGTGTGTGTGTGTGTGTGTGTGTGTGTGT
>JAOVYV010000048.1:24257809-24268940 GCA_025674545.1 Hassar affinis
AGAAATATTGGTATGTAAAAAGAGAGAAATATTGGTATGTACAATATAAATATGGGATATGGAAGGTAAAAATAAATAGGAAAAGTGGGATGTAGGAAATTGAATAATTGAATAAAGTGGCATGAATAGATGAATGGCAGTAACAAAGTGAAATACATTTACATAAAATTCATTTACATAACAGGTTTCAGAATATACACTGATCAGCCATAACATTAACACTACCTGCCTTATATTGTGTACGTCCCCCTTGTGACACCAAAACAGCTCTGACCCTTTAAGGCATGGACTCCACATGACCTGTGAAGGTGTGCTGTGGTTTCTGGCACTGAGACATTCCACACATATTTGTTCGGATTGAGATCAGGGTAATTTGGAAGCCACAGAAACACCTTCAACCCTTTGTCATATACCTCAAATGATTCCTGAGTAGTTCTTGCAAGTGTAGCAGGGAGCATTATCCTGCTGAAAGAGACCACTGCCATTAAGGAGTGTACTTTTGCAAAATTCTTTAGGTAGGTGGTTTGTTCTAATGCTCACATGCCCATTGTAGGTGCTTTTGGTGGTGTACAGGGGTCAGCATGTGCAGCCTGACTGGTCTGCTGCTACGCAGCCCCATACACAGCAAGCTGTGAAGCACTGTGTGTTCTGACACCTTTCTATTATAGCCAGCATTAACTTTTTCACCAATTCCTGCTACAGTAGCTCTTCTGTAGGATCAGACCAGACAGGTTAGCCTTTGCTCCCACAGGCATCAATGAACCCTGGGCACCCATGACCCTGTCACCAGTTTAGCAGTTGTCCTTCCTTTGGACCAGTTTTGGTAGGAAATAACTACTTCATACTGGGAACAGCCCTACCATTTTGATGATGGTCTGACCCAGTCATCTAGCCATCACAATTTGCCCCTTGTTCAAATCATTCAGATCCTTATGGTTGGCCATTTTTCCTGCTTCCAACACATCAAACTTTGAGAGATAACTATTCACATGCTGCCTAATACAAACCCCTTATTCAAAAAAGTTGTGTAAATATCAAAAACAAGTTGGGACAGAGGCAAAAAAAACTGAAAATGTTGTACTGGAAGGTTCCACAATTAGCAGTTTAACGGGTAAAAGGAAGGTCTTCAAGAGTATAAAAGGAGCATCCACCAAAAGCTTAGGCTTTGCAAGCAAGGATGGGTCGTGTTTATTCGCTTTGTGCCAAATTTCATGAGAGAATTGTCAGTCAGTTCAAAGACAAAGTTTCTCAGTGCAAGATTGCAAAGAATTTAGGTCTTTCACCATCTACTGTTCATAATACCATGAAAAGATTTACAGTCACGGGAAAGTTCGGTGCATAAAGGCCAAGGGAGGAAAATGCAGCTGAATATGCGTGTCCATCGAGCTCTCAGGTGGTACTGCTTGAGAACCTGTCATGCTACCATGATGCACATAGCCACATGGGCTAAGGAGTACTTTGGAAAACCATAGTCACTTAACACAGTCTGCTGCTGCATCTGCTGCTGCATCAATGCAACGTGAAACTGTAATATACAAAGAGAAAGCCATATATTAATTTTGTGCAGAAACGGTTCTCTGGGCCTGAAGTCATCTGAGATGGACTAAAATACAGTGCCAACGTGTGCTGTGGTCAGACGGGTCCACGTTTCAGCTTGTTTTTGGAAAAAACAGACATCGGATTCTATGTGCCAAAGATAAAAAAGAGCAGCCAGACTGCAGGTGCAGTCCAGGTGCATCAGTGCCCAAGGCATGGGAGAGACACATGCTGGAGATCCCAGGAACTCCATGTCTGTTTCTGCAGGACAATGCCAGGCCTCATTCTGCACGTTACAACAGTGTGGCTTGACTGCCTGCCTGCAGTCCAGATCTGTCTCCTATTGAAAATTTATGGTGCATCATAAAGAGGAGAATCAGACAACAGTGACCATGGACTGTAGAGCAGCTCAAATCTTGTACACAGCAAGAATGGGCAACAATTCCACTCCCAAAACAATTAGTATCTTCAATTCCCAAACGATTAAAATGCGTAATTAAAAGGAAAGCTTTTTCTGAGTGGGTTGCAGGCATCGATTTCTATATTTGTTTATATTTATAAGTTCATCATTGAAAACTCTGAAACTCTTTTCTTTTGTCCTTTTGTCTGTTAAATAAACTTTGAAGTGAATTAACAAATGACAGGCTTAAATATTTATTGCATTTTAAGAAAGTGTCCCAACTTTTCTAGAGAGGGGGTTTTAAGTCTCACCCCTTGACAAATGCCATTGTAATGGGGTAATCAATGTTATTCAACTTTCAGTGGTGTTAATGTTATGGCTGATCATTGTATAATATAATGATTCATATAATGATTTAGAAAATCATATTTACATAAAAAAATCCCTGAGTCAAAGTCTGGCTTTAGGAACTATGCACCTGTGTGTGAAATTATGTAAAGGAACCTACTACAAAAGGGTTAGCCCCTTCATATTTCATGCAGAAATCATTACACAATTTAAGGAGATGTCTATACATGAATTGTATAACATTATGTTTTAGGAATTAAGGTTTGCAAATCAATCAATCAATCAATCAATCAATCAATCAATCAATTGATCGATCAATCAGTCAATCAAGTGATTCATTTATAGCATGGCATATTATTCAAATCACTCAGTAAGTTAAATAATAACTTGAGACATGATAAATTCCGATCACTGTATGTTTCATTTCACACCCATACACAGTCTGGCTTTTCCGAAGCTGTGAAGTTCATTGTGTTCATGTTTTATTACTGAGGCATCTCACTAATGCACCTGCTGACAGTCTAATCCAGCCCTGACTAATGCCCTAGGAGATGCCCGGACATGAACTGAGCCAACTCTGAAGTAATGAAAAGCCAGTTTGCTTATTTTGGACCTCCTGGGAGTTTCCTTCTCTCTAATACACAGCAACTTTTTATCCTGCAGTAACTCCCACTGTTTCATCACCCAAGTAATAAAGGTTGACCACAAGGCTATGCTTCAAATCCGTTTCTAAGATGTTTGATCTTTGTGTATTATTTCTGTCTTTATTGATGTCTATTTTATGTTTGTAAGTGTCTGTGGCCCAGATTCATGTGTCTGCCCTCTTAATGGTTGTTTTGGTGGTATTGACCATGCAGATCTTGGATGGGACTAAATCTGGCATCAAACTGTGGAACTGCTGATCCATAGCCATGCTGAATATTCTAACTGTAAAGCATTAAGAAATTCCATTAAAACGACCAACCGTATTCTTGTGGGGACAATCAACTTGCTGGCATATTAGAATATTTTTCTCTGTGGCAATGACATAAAAACACATTGTTCTTTGATACTTTAAATGCACTGCCAGAATCAAAATCAATTAATGCTCTGTAGGTTTTGGCTATTAAATTTCTTGAGGTCATATTGAAGCTTATTCTTCCACTGAGAAGGCCAATAACTGAGTCAAAAAGATTAGATCCCCTCTTTATTCCTGTTATTTGTGTCATTTTCATTTATATTCCATCCTTAGTGCGCAGGCAGACCACAAAGGTTCGGATCAGTGTTATAGGAGACACTGTCATACTGAGGTATCTGCAGCCAGACATGGAGTTTAAGCTGGAAGGCTACATCTTGGGCTACGGAAGCAGCTTGTTGTCCAAGCAGTTCATCCAACTCCCTGAGGACGGGGAACCATATGAAACTGAAATTGGTAAAAGCCCCGAATTCTCTTTTTGATAAACTCTCTCCATCTGTGCCTCTCTGACTTTCTGTTTCACTCTTTCAGATGCTGAGCCAAAATATCTAGTTGCAGTACAGCCAGTCAAAGGAGAAGAAGTGAAGAAACAGTGCACAGGTAAAGAACCGCTACAGAGAATGTATGGAAACAGGGGTGCAACTACATACTTCTGAGGTGTATGCAAACATATTATCGGCGCCCCCCCTCCCTGTCTATGTGTCCAGATTTTACTAGTTACTATGTGTCCTGCATCAATTTGGCACCCCCTCTAGTGCAGCGCCCCTATACTTCGCATATGCTGCATACCCACTTTTTGTGCCACTGTATGGAAAGTACTGTTATATCATTACAGTTCTATAAATATAAATAAAGTGAATGTACCTAATACTGCATAAAATCTTTTATCTGTAGGGAAGAAGTATCTGGAAAAGCCTCTGCATCTGGTGATTGGCTCTGTGTCCTCGACTTCAGTTATGCTGTCCTGGGGCACACTGCTAAACACACTTTCCTCTGAAACCAACCTGGACGACTGCATTGAGGACGGGTAGGACTGTGCGTTTATATTTGTGCATGTCTGCTTTCTCTGTTAGACATGAACTTTGGCACTCTGCCAGATGTTGGGTCATACTTTTAACAGAAGACATGGATCTGTACCAGTAAATACAAGAGCCAAAGCTATTAGAACAGTCTCACAGAGTCAAAGTCAGTATACTCACAGAGTTGAACAGCTAGGACTACAGATGTGAAAAACTTCGGAATGCAATATGTCTCTATTGTAGATGTTGCAGGTGCAGAACTAAAATGACACATAGAACACACACACACATACATGCCTGTGTGCAGGCACACACATACACACACAAAATCTTATGTGCTCTTTGCTCAAGCTGGTGGAAAACTTTACGTCAGCCTACTCTGTTTAACCAATCTGATCCTTTTGCTGCCCAGTATAACCCAGAACGAAAGACTGAGAGTCAGTAAAACCAGAACTCCTTCCAGCAGCTTATGCAATTATAATTTACACTAGCTCTCCAACTTAATATAACCTATAACAGATCCTTCAAAACCAGGCTAATCACTGGGGTATCAGCAGAGTGACTGATTAACTTTGTCTTCTCTGAATTTCTAGTCACTTCACAGTGCGCTACAGGGAGAAGGAACCCAGAAAGAAGTGGAACTATCAGATATGTCCCACCACCGATACAATCATTGACCAACTCAAACCAAACACACCATATGAGTTTGGGGTCCGATTGGAGTCGGACAATATTAATGGAGAGTGGAGCCCTCCAGTAATCCACAATACAGCTGGTATGACATAACAACAAAGCACTAAAACTTTAATATGCAAATCACTTCATGAGCTCACATACATATACAGCTGAGAGTTCAAATCCGTTGTGGTTTTTGAATTTAACAAGAAAAATGTGTCTCTATTTTGCATCATTTCTCTTTTTTTTTTGAACCTGCACACAATGTTTTTTACCACATTTAGCTGGTTGTAGTGCACATATAAAAAAAGGAGCTTAATTTAAACCACTGTGACAAGCAGTCCAATTATTATGGATGACGTATTCACTGCTGCATGTTCATGTTAATATACATATGTTTTATTTATCCTCTTAGCTTCATACCCACATTAAAATAAAAACCTCCCACTTGAGCACACTGCAGTGTCTGATCCAGTCCTACCAGCACAACACACACTAATACACCACCACCACCACATCAGTGTCACTACAGTGTATTCACCACCCAAATAATACCTGCACTGTGGGGGCCCTGACCACTGAAGAACAGCATAAAAGGGGCTAACAAAGTCTGCAGAAAAACAGATGGACTACAGTCTCTATCTGTAAAACTACAGAGTGCACCTGTATGGTCAGTGGAGCTGATAAAACAGACAGAGTGTAGATACAAGGAGGTGGTTTTAATGTTATGGCTGATCGGTGTATACGGTGTGTCCTATTCATATTTGTATTTATATGCACTTAATTATTAATAACTAATTATTACATGTGAGGCAACATGGTGGCTTGGTGGGTAGCACCGTCGCCTCACAGCAAGAAGGTCCTGGGTTCGATCCCCGGGTGGAACGGTCTGGGTACTTTCTGTGTGGAGCCTGCATGTCCCCCCCGTGTTCGTGTGGGTTTACTCCGGGTTCTCTGGTTTCCTCCCACACCCCAAAGACATGCACGTTAGGTTGATTGGTGTCTCTAAAATGGCCCTAGTGTGTGAGTGTGTGTGTGTGCCCTACGATGGATTGGCGCCCTGTCTAGGGTTGTTCCCTATGCTGCTGTCTAGGCACTGGCTCTCCCGTGACCCTGAAAAGGAATAAGCGGTCAAGAAAATGAATGAATGAATGAATGTATTACATTTGAAACAAGATTCTGAAATGTAAAAAAAATTAAACGCCTAATGACACAATGTTCTCTTTTCTCAAAACATATAGAGATTCATAAACCACCAACGCCTGAGAACATTCTGACACCGGAGGTAAGTCTGTCAACTTATTTTCCACCTCTCTCTGTCTTTCCCTCACTTTTCTGTTTTTCTTTTTAAGCCTACACCTCTCTCTCTCTTTCATTCTCTCTCTCTCTCTCTCTCTCTCTCTCTCTCTGTCTCTCTCTCCTACAGAATCCCATCACTGAAAGTCCTCAAGCATTCTCCCCCTTGGTACCTAGTAAGTTTTCTCCATTCATAAAAACATTAAGAGAAATGTTAATATTAAATATCCAATATCTGATTTGCTGTGATATGTGCTACTCTGCAGTTCTGCACAGTGTGACTCAGAGCAGACCAGCGTCCCTTCTCAGACACCCAGCACCTCTTCCTACAAAGAGGGTAACACAAGGTAATACAATTTTCAATGGTTGTCTTTATTACTGATTTTTTATACATCTGTGAATTTCTCATAGACCATGTGCTTTAAAAAACATGCATTCTTCTGAATTTTCCACTTTATATTTTTCAGCATGAACATACATACAGTTCATAGAACATATTATATTTAATAAATACACAAATCAGAAGATATTTTCAGAAGATATTCCCACACACCCATGATCCATGAGGTGCAAAAATACAGAATGAAAAAGTGTCTACAAGCTGCAGTGGATGTTAACGGTTTACATACGTGTTTTTGTGATATAAAAAAAATAAATAAAAAAAGATAAACCATGTTAGATCTTTGCCCACCTTTGCTATGATACAGCATCCAACATAATCCAACTGAAATAAAACGTTTTAGGGTGAAAAAAAACAAAAAAAAACATAAGTATGCACACCAAGAGCTCTACAGCAACATTAAAGGAGCTGCAGGAATATCCGGAGAGTACTGTTTGCTCCTTGCATGTGACAACAATCTGTTGTCTTCACATATGTAGGCTTTGGGCTAGGATGACTAGGTGGAAGCTGTTTCTTGTGGAAAAAAATATCCAATCCTGTCTAAATTTTGCCAACACCATGTGGTAAAAAATGTGTCATGGTCTTAGGAGATCAATTATACATTTTGGGCAAAATTCTTAGTATAGTATATTCAGCACAAAAACATGACAGTTCATTAGCCAAAGATCACCTTACCCATGGGGAAGCATAGTAGTGGTAACATCATGCTACCGGGCTGCTTCACTTCAGCTGGGAATGGGCCCCTAGTCAAGGTAGAAGGAACCATGGATAGCTTCAAATATCTATCTATTTTGTTGCAAAACCTGCAGACTTCATTTATACCAAATATGTGCCAAACACTGAATACATACCAAAATGAAAAGCAAAAACACTATTACACTTTTTCACATCACTTGACCTCTTTAGTGAAAAAGCAACCCACAAGGATTTGCATTGCTTTTAAACACTGACAGGATGCAGCTCGATCTCTTAACAGAAAAACACTGTGTGTGGATTTGCTATTAAAGAATGAAATGTAGAATTCATGTCAGAATTGAACACAAGTCAGTTGGTGTTTTGATGATATTGGTAGACAAGGCTGTCTAACACATGGTTCCAAAAGCTCTCGTAGGTGATCTACTGGGGTGATATATGATGAGTCTGAAGGCAATAGCATATGATTTAAATCCATTTTATTTTGATCCAACTGCTCAATGAGCTCTTGTGCCCTTTGGTTGTGTATAAATGTATATGAATAAAATTGAAATGAGATTCAGCTAATAATGTCCAATTAAAAGAAAATGACCACCTAATGACACATTGTTCTCTTTTCTCAGCAAAAGATATAGACAATCATGAATCACAGAAGCCTGAGGACCTTCAGGGGCCTAAAGTAAGTTTGTCTTACTTGTTCAATAAGTTATTTTCTACCTCTCTCTTTGTTTTTCTTTTCTTTTCTCTTTCCCTGCCTTTTCTGTTTTTCTTTGTAAGTCTAGACTTCTCTCTCTTACAGAAGCCCATCAGTGAAAGTCCTCAAGCTTTCACCACCCCAGTGCCTGGTAAAACATTTTCTTCCTTCATAAAAACATTAAAAGAAACTTTAAAATTGACAAATATCTGATATCCTGCTATACCCTCTACTCTTCAGTTCTGCATAGCGTGACTCAGAGCACACCGGCCTCTGTCCTCAGACAGTCAGGACCCCTTCCTACACAGAGGGTAACTCAAGGTAATGAAAATTACAATGTCTGCTATTATTACTGATTTCCTGAACATCTGTGAAGTTAAGACTCAGGCTGGACACAGTCTAAAAGGTTTCCTACAGTTAAGAGCTCTCTATCTGTACCAGTAATGCTGCTGTGCCTGATGCACTAATGGCCCACTGTTATTGTAGATATCCTTGTTTGGAATAGTCCTATGTTAATTCCTTTGCTTTGATGGATGGTTTGGATGAGGGCTGATAAACGATGCATAGCAGCATGTCAATATTTGTGTGGCAGACTAGCAAACCCTTCACATGTTGACATTTTGAGAATTTCTGCTATACAGTATATAGTTCTGAAAACTACAGTTTTTCAGAAAGCACTGGCAAGAATATAAATTTGATAAAAACATTTTCATGTAATTTGGAAAAATATATTTATCATTTCTTAATATTCTTATAAAGTTGTCAAAGTATACCTTTTTTAATGGCATGCAGTGGGTTTTCGCAGACTTCCTGAGAAAATAACCAATAAGGATAGCTACAAGGTAGTAAAGTACTAGTAAAGTGTTCACTGTGTATATAGTCAGGGGTTAAAATGAGCCAGAATGGTCTGAAATGGTGTTCTGGCACCCCAGAGACTTAGAAAGTGTCGTCCAGTTTATTATCTGTAATGTAATCAGATATAATATATGGTATGTGTTTATGCCGAGATGCTTAAACCCTAGGTGTGTTTAAATGCAAAGATGTTGGCCATCCGTGTAAAGTCATACTAATTTGCAGAATCCTAGTGAAATGTTTATATGCAACATAAACTGAACAGTCTGTAGATGAGTTTCATTTATATGCACATTAAATAATCAAATCCAAAGTTACGCATATGAAGGGAGTGAGGTTATTGCTGAGGTCAAGAGTGCATGAGTTTGGTCAGCAAGTTAAGCTTATTAATCCCATTGTTTGTATTTCTAACATTTTTTTAAAATGTATTTCAGCCTCAGCAAAATGTCATCAAAGCATGACTATGAAATGAATGGTGAGAGAAATAAAATTGCAGAGCTTTTGAAATTTGATTTAATGATAGGGTCAGGAATGAACATGCTCTGGATGTTGAAAGTAGTATAAAATGCAGACACATTATCTATCAGCCTTTAATCCTTTAATCCTTTACTTATCTTCAAATGATACTAAAGCCACTGTATGAAAATAACTGCACAAGAAATAATGATGTTATCAAAGGTTTTCTCTTTTTTGTCATGTGTAAGTTCTGCATCATATACATCACTGTCTATATCAAATCCTGAGCCAACTTTATTGAGGTCAGGTGATAACCAGCATCCACAACTATATGCTAGTTTGATGCTCATCTAACCTCTGAATTATTTCAAATCGTCCTAGATTCCAGATTTGTAACATGACCTGTTTCCTTCCAGCACTGATTAATTGCACCAGGAGCCTTTATTGCATCGTGCCTCAAACATATAAGCAGAAATCTGCCTAATGACACATGTGCTTGTTCTCTTTTCTCAATTATAGACCTTCATAACCCACTGAAGCCTATGCTTGATCCGAGGCCTGAGGTAGGTCTGTCGTATAAAGAAAATGATTTTCCATCTCTATGTTTCTTTTCTTTTGTTTTTTTTCTTTCCCTTGCCTTGCTTTTTTTTCTTTGTAAGTCTATACTTCTCTCATCTGTAGAAGCCCATGACTGAAGGCCCTCCAGCTTTCCCCCCCTCAGTGCCTGGTAAGTTTTCTCCATTAATAAAAAAAATGAAGGGAGATTTAATATTCATTCAATCTGATTCAGTGTGATACACTCTGCAGCTCTGCAGAGCGTGACTCAGAGCAGTCCGACCTCCATCCTCAGACACCCAGCACCTCCTCCTTCACGGAGGGTAACTCAAGGTAATGAGAATTAAAATAGTTGCTTGTACATCTGCAAATCTACTGTATTATTTAATACTGTGTATTAAAAGTCTCTTCTGGATTTCAACACTCCTTTTTTCTCCACCTGTCTTACTTTCACATAAGCACCCAGGAATGATTTTTCTGTAGTCATCGACTATTCACTTTAATATGACTGTGGCTTGGTACTCAGTCTGCTATCAAAGTACACACTGGAAAAAAGTGTCTATTCGTATCTGTACCAGTAAGCATAAAGTGCTTTAAAAATCCCAACACCACCCCAATAGTCTACTATTTTCATATCCTACTCTGTCATATCTCTATGGTCATTAAAGTCTGATAAATTTTTCACAGCAACAGTTACCGTATCAGTATTTTTATGGTAACCTTGGAAAACCTTTCAGATTAAGAAATGTAGATATTTTCTGCTATATATCGTTCTGAATATTCATAGCCAGAAATATAAATAAAATTTAAAAATACTTTGAAGTGTATGCCAGCAGGAATAATAATGGTATGACTTTGTTATGTAATAATTTAAGGCACATTCAAAAATATCAACTCATCTTGCCATTTTAAGTTTGTCATAAAATATTTTCATGCCAGCTCCACTGAAAATGATTAAAGTTACGTGCTAGTAATGGTGGAAATATCTAAAACTTCTTTTTCTCTTCTGGAAGCAAACCTCGGGGCCTCATAAGTTGTCACCTTGATATCACTGAGCTTAATGTCTAGCTAGCTTGGCTTTCAAATAGTAATGAGAAAGAGCATGCTTCTGATTTCTGTTTCTCACTGTAGCAGCCGGTAGGCAATAAAATCTGGTTAATAAATTAGCTGCATTAAACAAATACAGGGGTTAGACAATGAAACTGAAACACCTGTCATTTTAGTGTGGGAGGTTTCATGGCTAAATTGGACC
>JAOVYV010000048.1:24282996-24297888 GCA_025674545.1 Hassar affinis
TCCATCGTAGGGCTCATACACACACACCTTCACACTCGCATTCACACACTAAGGGCCAATTTTCCCATCACCAATTCGCTGGTGAATGAGAAAAAAGAGCCAAACTGACATTTTAAGTTAAAATTGTGAATTTCACAAAATTCACTTGACCTTGATATCTCCTATAATATTTTCATTACAGTACATAAATGAGTTTTATAGGAGGTATGAGTCACTCACTCACTCACTTACTCACTCACTCACTCACTCAGTCATTCTCTAAGATGTTTATCCTACTACTGGGTGCTGGAGCCTATCCCAGAGCTCACTGGGTGGAGAGCAGGGAAGCACCCTGGACAGCTCACCAGTCCACCACAGGACAGACACACAGACACATTCACACATTTAGTATCTCCACGTTTAGATTGTATATCTTTGGGCTGTGGGAAAAAACCCATTCAGACACAGAAAGAACATGCAAAATCTACACAGAAGGTACTCTGGCTGTCTGAGCCAGGGAATCGAATCCTGGCCCTTCTTCCTCTGAGGCAACAGCATGACCTGCTGCACCACCGCGCAGCCCAAAGCATGACTGATGAGGTTAGACTGGAGATGACAGGAAAGCATCCTAAACACGGACACCGTCCAACACAGTCCTGAAGCCCAGAAAACTTTATTTAACATCTTAAAATAGTATTTTAGATAATTTATTTGACTATTAAGATGCTGTCAGATTTGGGAGTAAAGGGAGTAAATTATGCTATGTTGTCCACTCACATATACAGTCATTAGTTTATTACAATTTATGACTCAATTTCTAATCTGCTGTCTCCCTGACGAAGATGGGTTGTATCTGGTTTGCTCTTTAGGGATTTAAATCTGTAGATTTATTTATGTATTATATAAATAACACAAAATTTAACTACATTTAAACCGACTTGCTAGTGATACTGACTTGACAGTCTGTTGACAATCCCCTGCTATTAACTTTTATTAGCTTTTTACACAAAAGTAGCCCATGTGTTTTAAGGTGGCTCACAGTGCAAGTGAGTTTCTGTTAAATTACAGTTATCTTAGCCCAAGATTCAGTGCATATAATTAGCTCAGGGTCAAGTTTCTATTACCTTTGCTGCTTACCAGAGGCTCTGTCCAAGCGCCAGCAGCTAACAGAAAACACATGACTCAACTGATAAATTATGAGGCTATGGTTTTTGTGAAAAACAGAACATTGCTCACAGAGGAAGTTCGGTCTTAACATATGTGAAGCATTTATGTATGTAATGTCATGATAATAGGCCCGTGTTGTTTCAAGTGGAAGCTTGATCAAATAGCAAACATGATGTAGTTTATTATAGCGCTATTAATCAAATACAGGAGAGCGATGATTCCCTGAAAGCATGTGTCTGTACCTGGAAAAGCTAATTTTTGATGAAAAGGGGAACAAAAAGGGAAAAATCCATGTGTCATGTGCAAGTCATTCAAGTGTGGCAGCTCCAACATATTTCAAAGAGCTTTACCATATTTTATCCAGACAATTATGTAATACGTTCAGTATGGAAATACTATTATATTATGCAACATTTCTGGCATTAATGTCCTCTTTTTCTCCTGCAGCGGACCCTCGGGTGAGTGAAGTCCCAACTGGTAAATACTCTCTCCATTCTGAATATTCAGTACAAAGAATTTTCATTTTAGATTTTTATTATGGAAGAGTGTATTATTATTAACACACACTCTTCACTAAGATTTAAAAAAATAATTATATTGTTAATATGCCTTTTACATCCTCCTACAAAAATAAATCTATTACATGACAGTTTTATTTTAATTTAGTATTACTTGTTTAAAAAGTCTGTACTGTAAATATCTGCTATTCCATACAAGTTTGCTTAAAAATCCACATATTACAACTTGGATTATCTGAATTGTGGAAATGTTGTAATTTCTCCACTACAATTTCCTGTGTAAATTACCAGCACTGGTGTTTCAGTTGTTCAGTCTAAAATATGTACAGGATGAACTCAATAGTTGTCTTGACCTGTACATCCACTCACTGAACACTTTATTAGGAACATTATACCAATGCTGGGCTTCAATTATTCATGGCATGGATTCCACATGATGTTAGAAAAATTCCTTTGAGATTCTGGTCCATGTTGACATGATTACGTCACACAATTCCTGCATTTTCATGTTGAGAATCTCCTGTTCTGCCAACGGGATTCAGAGTCGGTGACTGGGAAGGACACTGTGGCCATGAAGGGATCCACATGGTCAGCAACAATACTCAAATACTCAAAGGCTGTGGCACTGAAGCGATGATTGATTGGTATGAACAGGCACAAAGTGTGCCAAGAAAACATTCCCCACATCATTACACCACCTCCATCATCCTGAGCTGTTCATGCAGTTGGTGCAAAATTCTGACCCTGCCATGTGTGCTTCATCAGAAATCATGATTCATCAGACCAGGCAACATTCTTCCAGTCTTCAACTGCCCAGTTTTGGTAAGCCTATGCCCAGTGCAGCCTCAACTTTCTGTTCTTGCCTAACAGAAGAGGCATCCAAAGTGGTCTTCTACTGCTATAACCCTACCACCTCAACATGTTGTGCATCTTGAGATGCTTTTCTGCTCACTGCAGTTGTACAGAGTGATTATCTGAGCCTTTCTGTCAGCTTGAACCAGTCTGGCCATTCTCCATTCACCTTTCTCACCAACAAAACATTTCTGCCTGCAGAGTTGCACCCCATTCTGATATGAACATTACCTGAAGCTGCTTGCCATATCTGTATGACTTTATGTAGTGCACTGCTGCCACAAGGTGTTGTACAGGTGTTCCTAATAAATTGCTCAGCGATTGTATATTTAGGGTGATGTATAAAGAGTTTTATATTTAGCTTTGTATTTATTGCAATGGACAAAAATGTTTAGTGGTGAAATGTTTCCACATACTTGTTACAAAAGAAAGAAGCAAAATTTTTGCCAATGCATTGTCTGCATTATTTCTTTCCTCCAGGTAAAAATGCCATCTGGTCCTCGTTCTCATTCAAGGCAGACTCCTACTCCGAGTGCAATGGACCCCAGTATGTGAAACGTACATGGTATCGCAAGTTTGTAGGAATTCAACTGTGCAACTCACTCAGATACAAGATCTACCTAAGTGATTCACTAAAAGGTCAGCATCTTGTTTATCTTCCTGGGTATTAGGGAAGGATTTTGTCCAGCCATGAGCAAAACACCAATTGCACCAATGCTGATATCATTCTAGGTCACTAAACATAATAGATCGTGAATAGATCAATGTTATGGTCTTGAAGACTTTGATTGGGAAACACTTCTGATTGGGTTTAAGTGTTGTTCATGACTGCTGTTAAAACATACTTTTCTGTTACTTTCTGCACTCCAAGGACAACCAAATACCAATTTCAGCTTGAAGTGCCACCAAGTATAATTCTCTCCTCAAATTTAATCTTTTACTGTTTTTATGCTCTAACAGTTTTTACAAACTCCTCTCTAACGTGCTTTATTGATAGGAAGTATAGGTTAGTATTGACCCCTTATCAGGATTTTTTTGAGCAGTGGAAGGCACACTTTGAGGAAATTCTTAACCCAGTCGACATGCCATCTATTTGGCAGGGTCAGAAATCCCTGGCGTTTTGTAGTTCCATCTCTGTAGCTGAGGATACAGTAGTATTCATAGTGGCAAGGCTATAGGGGTGAATGAGATCCAACTAGAAATGTTGAAGGCTCTGGACAGGGTTGGGATGCTGTGGTTAACGCTCCTCTTCAATGTTGCATGGAGAGCCATAGCAGTGCTTCTGGACTAGCAAACTATGATGACAGTGGCTATTTTTTAAAAAGAGGACTAGAGGGTGTGCTCCAGTTAGAGGGAAATCACACACCGAGTGATTTCTGTTAGTTTCTTGAGAGCAGACTATGTCTTATAATTGAACCCAGGATTCAGGAGGAACAATGCAGAACATCAGACGAGTTCATCAGACGAGGGGTCACTGGAGGGAGATAATCCAGTCATGTGTTTTGTGGATGTAAAGGCCAATGATTGTGTGACTTGACATTTGTTATGGGAGATACTGTAGGAATCGTGGTTGCTAATTCTGCTACTCTGTACAGGCAGAGTGAGAGTTGAATCTAATTTCTTGCCATTAAGTTGAACAGATGAGTAGGTGTCAGACCCTGTCAAGGGTGTGTCTTATCTCCCTTCCCTTTTGAGGTTTTCATGGACTGGATATCAAAAAGCTGCAAGGTTAGAGAGGTGTCAATTAAGGTAGGGCTAAACTCCTTTGTTCCACATGATGTTCGCTTGGCACCATTTGTGCAATGGCTCTGCAGTAAGCATGCATTTGGCTGGTGAGTGAAGTGGCTCGGATGAAAATAAGTACCTCATGTCCAAGGCCATGGTTCTCTACTGGAAAAAAAGGGATGCTAACTTCATGTGAGGGGAGGGACCTTGCCCTTGGTGCAGTTTCATGAGTAATGCAAGGTTAGAGCATGAGTTTACATTAACAGCAGCTGCTCCTCCTCCTCAAAAATTTAGAGGAGTCATTTGAGTTACCTCTTGGTTGGCTCCTAGAGCTCGACCTGGCACATACCACTGGACAGACAACTAAGACCAGACCTAGGACCAACTGAAGATTTTATGTCTCACAGTTGATTTAGGAGCATCTAGGGATCCCCCAGAAGGTGCTAGAATAGGTGGCCTGGGATAGAAAAATCTGGCCTTCCACCATGAAAGGAAAAGTGAAATATGTATGACTGGGTTTTCATTCAAGTATTCCTACACCCTGACCTGTCTGTACTAGCATGAGAATATGTTTTTAAAAGAGACTACTAAGCAGCTCTAAGTCACTTTGGATGAGGGCATCTAACAAATTATATAAATGCAAATACACATGAGTGAAAAGTTATATGCTTCTTTTACTTGTGTATCTGTAGGGAAGTTTTATAACATTGGGGATGAGACTGGAAATGGAGAGGATCATTGCCAGTTTGTTGATTCCTATCTGGATGGACGGACTGGAGGCCCGCTGCCACAACATCAGTTACCACTCAAACAAGGTGCAGCATTTTGTGCAATCATTCCAGGCCCATCTGGCAACTATTAGTTTTACAATGCTAGCTTTTGAGTAAGTTTAGTTATAATTCCCTGCACTTGTATTTTTTTAACCATGAACAAATGTCTCAATGCTATCTATCCTTTTCAGGTTATTACCGGGCCATGCGCCAAGAGCCTGTGAAGTTTGGAAAAATTGGTGGTAGCACCCATGTCAATTATGTAGCCTGGTATGAATGTGGAGTCCCCATTCCTGGGTCATGGTAGGACCCCTGAAGCGGTCCGAGGATGTGCCTGGTCAGAATGTATACTGTGTGAGAAATGACAAAGCTGACAATGTATAAAGATGTACAGAAAGGGAAAAAGGAAGTGTTATCTGCAGCATCTAATGGTATATAAAATGCTTCATACTATTTATATGCAGAACAAATTTATTAGACATTTAGAGAACTATCAAAGTTTATGTAAGTATGGGGTAGCAGGCTCCCTGAATGTTTAAAACGTGTATATTATTTATCAATAGGCTGGGGATAACGTATACAGTCAGTTCCTGGCAATTGGCTAAATGGAAGGCATAAACAAGAGGAAAATGGTCATACTGTGCACCTGTTTAATAATCACAGTAAAGCACAAACACCTAGGACTGAATTGTATGCTTTAGGGCTAATATACATTCCGCATTTCACCAGAATTAGTTAAAAAGTACTTTTAAGAAGTTCCTGTGCATGTTTTGCACAAAATAAGTGTAGATCTTTTGGCAAATATACAGTACGTGTGTATATGTGGAAACAGGGAATTGAACACTCATTCTTATTTTGTTTTAGAGCTTCTGAGATGAATTATTTTAGAGTGTTAACACAAAGATAATGAACGTGATTTATCTAATCAGCCATTGGATATTTCACAATCCAAGTTTATTGCAATGTTAACACTTTAAAAATGTGTTTTTGAAATGTTTTTTACCAACAAAATGCTACAAAATGTATTACTGTTACTGCAGAATACTTTCTATGTTTCTATGTGAAGGTGCAAAAGGAAATAAATATTTTTTTCTGGATCTTTACACTAGTTACAATAATTACACAGAGAATAATTCTAGCCAAAGGTCAAATGTTGCAACCCCTTTAAGATTCAGGATTTGAACTGCACAGCATCAGCTTTTAAGCACACAGAATCAGAGAAGTGATGCAGGGACGGTGAGGAACGGTGAGGTGATGTCCATCACTGTTTCAGATACCCACCAAACACAAAAGCAAAATGTTTTATCTTTAGCTTCAAGTCTTTATTATTCACCTCCAGAAAAACAAATGTTACAGTTTATACAGAATGACTTTGGCCACGATACAGGGCCAGTCAGGTATTAGTAAAAACCAGGAGAGAATGAGGGGGGGGGGGGAAGAGAATTGAACAATGTAATTTCCTACAGCTGTGATTATATCTAGTGTTTCAACAGAAAGCTGATGCATGATTTAACACACGATAACACCAACAAGTAGACAAGTGTTAAAATAAGACTCACACTCACACCAAAACACACATGCACTGGTTGTTTTCACGCCAGTCTCTCTCTCTCTCTCTCTCTCTCTCTATCACACTCACTCTCACACACACACACACACACACACACAAACACCTCTCTCATCTCCTACACTGTTTGGTCTCATCTGTGCAACCACACATGAATTCAATTTTTCACATTCGCTTACTCACACACACACAACGTCAAACGAAGGGCATTGGGCTTTGATCTGATGTACTCTAGTGCTGCAGCTGGTTTTTACCGGTAGCCAGGGCCGGGCTGGCTGTAGCCCTGGCCATAAGGGGGGCGGTTGCGGGCATAGGGATTGGAGCCCCCAGGAGGTGGGGTCACACCTGGGGGCGGGGTGTATGCAGGACGAGACTGATACCCCGGGGCCGGCTGGGAGGTGGGTGGCAGGCTGTAGTTAGCTGGCTGCTGGGAGGCCTGGGAAGTATAGGTCTGAGAAGGAAACTGTGGTGGAGCATACTGGCCTGTAACCTGGGGCTGGGGAGGAGGTGGAGCCTGTGACTGAGCACTAAATCCAGGGGCGGAGCCAGGAGCAGCAGCCTGAGATGTAGGGGTGGGGTAATTCTGGAACTGTTGCTGGGGTGGAGGGGCTTGAGGGCCACCAGGCTGAGTAGTATAACCTGCTGAAGATGACAAACACAGACATAAAACTCATATCTTACAGTTTAGCTAAATGCCATTTACGTCTGCTGTGCTTTGACCTCATAGATAGATAGATAAGATAGATAGATAGACAGACTGGTAGGTAGGTAGGTAGGTAGATAGATAGATAGATAGATCTAATCCTCATATCACTGACAAACAAAACATTGCAGACCCCCAGCATTTAAGACTGCCTAGTCATCCAATGAGCTACATGAGGACTAATGAGGTCACAGCACAAATGCCAAATGCTGGACAATTACCACATTCTTAGTGTACACTTTCCTTACAGTGAGTTATAATGTCAGTGCAGAGGTAAGGAATTTTACCAGGGTACTGCATGCCATACTGCTGCTGAGGAGCAGCCGGCTGCTGAGGAGGATATCCACCTGGAGCTTGATACTGATGATACATCTGACCTGAGAAACAGACAGACCAAAGAGTCTCACACTGATCAGGCCAATATGAGCTTTCATGGAGCATCAAAGGATTCAAAGTACAAAGCTGATATGCAGTCGTTACACTGCTGCCACTTCAAACAAACACTGGACTGGAATGTAACGAACCATACAACTTTTTTTCCTCAGAAGCAAAACTGCTCCCAAAAAAAAACGATTCAAAATAGACAAAAACAAATGTACAGCAGTGAGTGTATTCCCGCTGTTGGGCTGAGCAGATGCTCAACACACCGGAGAGAAAACACTGACCCCCATCCAACAAGCATGTCCTGTTAGCAGGAAAAAAAGAAAAATTGCACAAATCACATCCACCCACACATAAGAAACTGACCATGTGTAATACAACAATTTTTAAAGATAAGTCATAGCGGATTCATGGAGTGTTTGTGTGCACAGCACTAAGGAACAAATGAAAAATGTGTGTTTCAAAATATGGCAGATAACTGGGCTGATATTAAAATAGAGAAAGGCATCAAAAGTCCAAGAGTTACGACTCTGTAAAACCGCAACAGTTTCCTCACTTGGACTACACAGACATGGGAGTTCTGAGAAAAGTGAAGCAGAACCAAATCCAAAATGAGAGAGGAAAACATGACAGTCCTCAGCAGTTCTTACTCGGTTGACCTTTTTTTTTAAAATGTGGATGACTGTGACTTCTCTCTCCTGAGAAATAAAGTAGCTATAAAAAATGCCAGTTACAGTCTGATTCTATGTACACCAGGGACTCCTACAGCTCTTCTGCAGTGCTTCAAACCACCATTTCTTTTGCGCTTCATCTTTTTGCTCTGAACTGCAGACACAGATGTGCTTGTGGGTGCATACACACACACGTGCAGGTGTGATATTATGTTGCCAAACATCAGGATATCACTAACTAAAATATACAGAGTAGTTAACACTCAAGTATTGCCAGATTTCCTCTCTGCCCTTTACCTCAGATTCCTCTAAGAGCATTTGAACACTCAAGCTCATACCCAGTATCGAACTGGATCTTATTATTGCTCCAGGTCTGTATCAGTACAGACACATTCCTTCCGAACCATGGATGAATTACAGAGTTTATACATCACTTCTGCTTGCATGAAACCATTGTGAAAAGGTCTCTGCCTTTGTACAAAAACCACATTCTTTATTGTCCGATTAATGTTTATTTACTAAAAGCATTATTTCTTTAATTATTGTTTCTTTATTTTTCCTTGACACTGATCAGTGGTCCAGATGAATTCGCCTGTAAGCCGAAGCTGCCCATTTATACAGGAATGTAATTCAGCTTTTAAATTTGGAAGACGAGTAAAATAATAACACCATCTGAGTCTTTATTCTGGAGTGTGTGTGTGTGTGTATTTACCATCCATTGTGGTGGCAGGAGTCTGCTGTACCCCCGAGTACGGTGGGGCACCCTGAGCAGCCCCGGCAGGAGGATGTGCTGCAGAGGAGGAGGAGTTAATACTGTCTGGAGTGCCAGAGCGCTCTTCCACTGCAGCTACTGCTGGGGCTTAGAGAAGGAATGAGAAAGAGAAAGAGAAAGAAAGAGAGAGAGAGAGAGAGAGAGAGAGAGAGAGAGAGAGAGAGAATGAGAGGTCAGATGTCATCAACTGGTGGGTTGTGGCCCAGATCCAGCTCCAACAAAATATTTTAGCTGGCACTGTAGCAGGCACACGTCACTTCCCTGTTGTCTGAACGACCACACCCCGTTTTGGGTGAAAACAAATGCTGTAATATTACTGGCACCAACCTGGAATAACCTGTACTGCCTAAAAGTTGTTGCATCACATTTTGTATGCCGTACAGTAAAACGTGGGGCAGTCGTGATTGGAAGGTCCTGGGTTTGATTCCTGAAGTGCCCTTGAGCAAGGCGCCTAACCCCGAATGGCTCCACAGGCGCTGTGGCTAGGGCTGCCCACCGCTCTGGGCAAGTGTGTTCACTGCCCTGTGGTGTGTATTCACTAGTGTGTCTCAGTAGTGGATGGGTTAAATGTGGAGGTTCAATTTCACTGTGTGCAAGCACAGTGACAAAAATTGTGTCACTTCACTTAGTACATGATGGATGAAAACAGTAAGCTATGGAACCCGGCTAGTCAATACGTGTGTACTTTTAGCTATTAGGAACCCAAATCCTCTGGCCAGTCAGGCAAACAATTATAACTATAATTATAACAAAAAACTAAAATAACTGTTGTGTAATCATGCTGGTTGCATCTACAGTATGCATGTAGGGCACTAGAGATCATGTTCTACATATTCCCTGGAAAAATAAAAATAAAATTGTGATAAGAAAATATTACTGTGTCAAAAAATCATTTTTGCTTCAATGTAGCCCAAGTTTACTTTCTAAGTGATGAGAAATCTAAAGCAAATATAAAAGTCTTGTTTGCACCACAGAAGAGATTATCTTATTAGATTATGTAATATCCAGTCCTCCTAAAAGTAACCCTAAAGTGCACGTACCTGGAGCAGGCTCTTCAGACAGGCCAAACGCTGAGATGACGTTCTTGCTGACCTCTTCTTGGTTCTTCAGGGGGTCAAAGGCAGACATGCTAGCAGCACTGACCGGGGGAGCCTGCTTCACTGCTGTGTCTACAGCATCCACACATTCTGTAAGACGTACACAACAATAAGACTTCAGTGTTACTTGCAAGAATTCTGGTAACGCCTTATGATTATGATTACGGCTAGCATTTGGCAATGGTGAGACAAAACATGGCAAAAAAAAAAAAAAAATCTAGTATGAATAATACTTCACTAATCTGGAACTGGAATAATAATCCAAAACAATTCATACACAAGGTTTCCTCAAAGGAGCTTAAAGCATTCATTTCATAATACCATGACAGAATATTGGCCAGTATCTCTCACTCCTTCAGCGTCTTGCAAAAGGTCTGGTTAGCTTCATTATTTGACCTTATTGTTATTCAGCAGCTATAGCGACACACTGTAATGAAATGGGCAGCTAACTTCGACCAGTGTTCTTAACTGTCCAAATTTCCGAATCATTAGCCAAGATGCAATAGGATACGTAGTCTAGCTGTTCATCAAGCTTAATTTGATTTAGTTATTGCGTATGTTCTAACAGACATTAGTTTCCATTTTCATCAAGTCTCCTGGGCTCGATGAAATATTACTACTTCTAGCAGAATTTCACTTCCTCAAACAGTATTTAGAGATGCTGATTTCTGGCATGTGTGTGTGAAATTTATTGTGACACGGGCACTTATGGAAGACAGGATTTATTTCTGTATACCCGTCTCAGGGTTGTTGCTCTCCAGTGCAGGCTCTGAGGGCGGCTCCAGGCTGTCCAGCAGGCTGTTGATTCTGTTCCTCAGCTGGATCAACTCCTTGCGCAGGTGCTTAACCTGAGACGATTCCAGCGGCCGCGGCTGCCCGTTCACTGTGGAAACACAGTCAATCATTTCTCTCAGTGGCAGAGGTGAAAATATGTGGAGCGCAATGAAAACCCCGTTAGCTAATTTTGCAATGGAGTGTTACAATGCTGGCTGCACAAACTGTTTTAGGCTCCACGACACACCCACTGCAGAATCAGCCCCAGTCTTTTACTCGAGTCATGTGTTTGGGACACACATGTGCACGTGAGGTGGAGAAGCCACAGACCAGCAATTGACCTCTACAAGCCTTGGAAAAATACACCTCTCTCCATATCTTCCACCCCCTCCCAAAGTTCTCTGTCCCCTCACTTTATGACCCTTTTGGCAGTAAGAGACAAGGCTGCAACCAAAAACGTCAGACAGGAAATCACATCATCTGGCTGGAAAATAACTATCACTATCACTAGACAATGGCTACAAGGTATCCCTCACACATCATACATACATATACACATACACACACCTTATACAAGAGTGAATCGAAGACACAGTTCTGCAACCAACTGTAACGACTGCAGTACACATTCATGTTCTGAATCAATTAATGACTCACCTATTTTTTTCAAGCCAAGAGTTCGTGATATTGCCACATGAGTGTAGCGTAAACAATCAATTCCCACAGTGTACCGCTGCAAAATGTGTGTTATGGCTCCCCCTGGTGGACTTTTGTATTTTAGAGTATGATAGGGCAGCGGTGGCTCAATGGTTAAGGTGTTGGGTTACTGAATAGAAGGTTGGGGGTTCCAGCCCCAGCATCACCAAGCTGCCACTGTTGGGCCCTTGAGCAAGGCCCTTAACCCTCAACTGCTCAGCTGTATAAATGAGATCAATGTAAGTCACTCTGGATAAGAGTGTCTGCCAAATGCCGTAAATGTAAATGTAGAGTTAAATGAAGCGCTTCTAGGGTTTTGTCTATGACGTACATGTAGATCAGGTTATTAACTATTTCATTAGACTGCATCCAAACACCCATGATTTTAAACTGATCTCAATAGAGAAACGTAAATTATCCATGTATGAATTAACAGCAGCCCTGACCGTAGCGCCAGTACTGTAACTGTATAACTGTTTAATTAGCTAGGTCTAATATGTTGTTTCTGTAGCAGCAGCTCATTCAGACAGATTATTGGATATTTCCCTATAACAGCATGCTTTAAATTGATCTTTTACTTACATAATTTAGGGGCACATCATTTTATTTAGGATTCACGGACAGTACAGCAGGTCTTGTAATACAAAAGATGTACTACAATGCACTAAATGACAGTAAATACTTTGGCATCATCATGTGTCAAATGTTCTTTTCCCTAACTTTCTTTCTGAGTCTCATTCTGTATTATTATATCTCTCATGTAGCAACCCTACAGCTGGTCAGTGTTATTATTTCACATTGCGTGCTGCAGGTGTGCAAGTGCAGGTCTCCTTCCCCGCAAAAATCTGACACACGCTACATTGGCCAAGTTTATTCACCTTTTTGACCTTTCTGAATAAAAGAACACTTTGTTCAGGAACATGAACAAATACTTGTTTCAGGAGCAGATTCAGATTATATTCGTATTACAGCCTATCTAGCTGGGTTGCAACATAAGCAAGATGTATTCCCCAAACCTCCCGGATCAACAACTGCCTGTCCCAAAACATCCACCACCAGAATGGGGGGAAAAATGTGTTCTCTGTGATTTTGACCATGATATGAACATTGTCAATGACAGGCTACAACTGCATAAGACCATGCTGCATTCAACTTCTGTCAGCCAAGAACAGAAAGCTGAGGATGAAGACTAAAAAATTAGCCTTGTCTGATAAATTTAGATTTCTGCTGAGGCGGACAGATGGTAGGGTCAGAATTTGGCTCCAACAGCATGAATCCATGGACCCAACCTGCCTTCTATTAACAGTCCAGGCTGTTGGAGGTGGTATAATGGTGTGAAGATGTTTCCTTGGCACACTTTCCTTGGGGCCTGTTAATAGCAATTAGCACCACAGACTATTTGAGTACTGTTGCTGACCATGTGCATCCCTTCAATTTACCCATCTTCAAATGGCTACTTCCAGCATGATAATGGTATAGCATGCACCATGTCACAAAGCAATAGCCGTCTCAAACTGGTCTCCTGAACACGACAACGAGTTCAGTGTTCTGCATCGTCCTTCCCAGTCAGCGGATCTGAATCCAGTTGAACACCTTTGGGATGAGGTATAACGGGATACTTGCAGCATGAAAGTGTGCGTGAAAAATCTGCAGAAAAGTGTGACGCAATCGTCTCAACATGGACCTGAATTGCAAAGAAACGTTTCCAACATCTCGTGGAATCCTTGCCATGAAGAATCTGGTTGTTTTGAGAGCAAAGGGAGTACAGTGTTCCTAATAAAGTGTTTTGTGAGTACATGTTTTATGGTTATGCTTAGAGTGGAAAACATTTCTCTAAGGAAGAAGGTTTAACCACAGATTTACAGAAGATGGCAGTGTTTTGAGGTCACCAATAGTCCAAATCTAGAAATAGAGACCACCTCCTTGCCATCTAACCACAAATATAAGTGTCTGGAGTTGTCTACTGGAATTGACTGGAACCGAGTTCTGTATTCAGATGACACAAAAATAGAGTTTGGAGGTTTGGAGTTCAAAGAAACATAGTTACCCAGAAAATAAACTAATCTTCAAGTATAGTGGAGGATTGGTGCTGATGTTAGAATGTTTTTCCTCCAAAGGTCCAATGAATCTTGATAGGATACAAGATTTGTCATGGATGCCATGACATGGCAGGAGATTCTGAGGTCAAGGTTGGACCTTTCAGCAGGACAACGATCCAGAATGTGTCTTCAAATCCACGTAAACACAGTTCCATGGCCATGGAACCTTCAGACACTTGGACCTAAATCGAAAAAACCTGCCTGGTGAACGAGGAGGAGTCCACAAGAGAGGACGAGGACCTTGGAGGAATTTGAGTTGTGTCCATTGCTTGGTGTTCACCAATCTCACAAAGCATTATATGGGAAGCCTCAGTTCTTTAGGCACAAAATATTAAATGCAGAAGTAACCACATTTATATCGAGGGTGCCAATAATTCTGGAGCTGACCGCTGATTTTATTTGTGTTGTCTCAGCAGTGGGCCTGAGACAGCTCTTTGCACCATTAGCCATGTCTGTTTTTCACAAATGTAACCGATTCATACTTACGTGCTTACAACTAAATAGTAAATGTCTGTAATGTAATAATAGCCAGATTATCATGACTCATATTTCCCACCCCTGCACTGCACAAGGGAGCACTTTGTCAAGTTAAAATGTTAACAAAAATCCACAATTGTTCACAATTAATATCAGTACCTTTCTTGACAGATTCATTCATACACATGCCTCTAATTGTTTTCTCTTTAAACACAATACAAAGCCAGAGCTTTCAAGAAGGGATTACGTACTGTGGGGTCATTTATTCATCACAGCTGGAGAAGGATTATCTGCTTATACAACACTGCTGTGTTCAAGCTCTTAAATACCAATAAAACATGGAGTTGTGGTCTGTATAGAGGAAGTCAGGATCAGAAATCTGACTACAATTCAGCTCTATTCATTGCAGTCGTTTGTATTCTTCCAAGCTCCAGGTCTGTGCTGTTATTCTACCAGCATAAGCAAAAATCATAGAACTGTGATGTTCTGGAAATGTGATCAGTCTGGGAAATATACAGTACAGTGAAAAAATGCTGTAAAGTAAGAATGCTTCCAAAATGGAAGTGCTAATAGTTTATTTTCATCAAGTAACAAAATGCAGTGAATGAACAGAAGAGAAATCTAAATCAAATCAGTATTTGGTG
>JAOVYV010000048.1:24315791-24326518 GCA_025674545.1 Hassar affinis
CTTAAAATCCCTCTGACCACTGTGCAGGACTTGTAGATGTCATTCCCAAGATGAATTGATGCTGTATTGGCCGCAAATGGAGGCCCTACACCATACTAATAAATTATTGTGGTCTAAAATGACAGGTGGTGTTTCAGTTTCATTGTCTAACCCCTGTATATATGCAAGTTCATTTAGTCTCCAGTGTTAGTGTGTTAGTGTAATAGTGATAGGGCTTTGGGGTTTCTTGTTAACAAGATGAAGTTTTTTTGTGTTAATAACATCAATAAAAGGGAAAAAGTGAGAGAATGCCTGTTTACAGCTAATATAACTGTGATATAAAAGTCATAATGGGAACTATGTACTATGGGTACTGTTGTTCCGTAACATTAAACATACTGTAAATAGACAAAATGTTTTTCATGTTATTCTTTGGCATATTGTTTGATAATAAATATACATACTTATAATCATTAGCAGATTGCTTTGATATAAGAAGAATAAAACACTTTGGGGCATGCTGTTATTGGAAAATAACAAACTGTGGGGTGGTAAAAGCCCTCACATCACATAATGTGTTATTTCTTACTTATCACACTGCATACGTTCTATTTGAATTCTTAAACATTCAGGCTGTGCTATAAATTGCAGACAAATGTCCATAGTGTTTTAGTTTTAATTAATGGAATGCAGGTTTTCTGACCCTGGTACTCCTTCATGCCAGTGTGTGATACCTAGTCAAATACTCTGCCACTGTTGAACAGCTGCTTGGACAATGGAGCGTGTGTCAGTATGGCCTTTATCCTGAAGGACTTCTTAAACATGGCCTCTGCCCCCAGAAGAGAGAGGGAGCTCTCATCTACCTTTTGTTCACCCCGTCTGTTGGAATCTCACACAGCACATCAGCCAATAAACAAAGCTTGTAAAATTGACACCTCATGGCACAAATAGGGCAGATTAAGAGAAAACACATCCCACACAATAGCCTTACTAGGATACAGCTGGCCCCAAAAGCCCAATATTTACAGAGCTATCATCTTTTCTCTATTCTTCTCCTGGTATTAGTCACGTTGTCCATTTCCTGGCATTCCATTTCTACTCTCACTCCCTCTTCTTGTCTAAACAGATCAGTAGACTAACAAAGAGACATTTAAATCATCAGTGAAAGGCATGGCAGTTTGTGTCTACAGGATTGAAATGTCAAGAGAGTGGAAAAGGAAATAAAGAGAGAGAGAGACAGACAGAGAGAGAGAGACAGACAGACAGACAGAGAGAAAAATAGAAATAGCTCAAAGATGGGCTTAATCAATGCTTGGAACAAATATTCTGCATTCAATATTCACTGCATTCTTAATAGTCTGGGATTTATACTATTAGCAGATGTGAAAGACTGAACGTTTGTTTAATTCTGTTTTTGTATTCGCTTATAACTCTATGGAACATGCCATTACACTGGCAGCTCTGTTTTTTGTCTGCCAGTGGCATACATCAATTTCACTGTTTGATTAGGTCTTATTATGCATCCATTTTCCTAGCTTCTTAAACCAATAAACTAAAATTCTTAAAATATTCTGCCCCATGTGTTAAGCACACTAAGCTTAGTGTTCCTAAAAAGCAAATGGGAACAAAACAGGCAAAGAGCAATTCTCCAGGTTTGACTCAGGTGGAGCAATTTAATTGTAGCCTAATTGAACAGGGACTGGCATCATTACCTGCTGGTGGCTATGAATCAAGGATTGATAAATAATGATTAATAAATAACCACATAAAATTGAGCTGATGTTAACTACATAAAACCGAACTGATTTTAAAAGGATTTTGGATTTTTTTGATGCTTGATTTTGAGAGATATTTGAGGTATTTCAGAGTAAGAGTCAGGCCTGTTCAGTGTCCAGTATCTGCAACAGTGTGTGCATTCTGTCTGCTCATCCACTTACTCAGCTTGCAGCATTTTCACAGCACCCTGATAATAAGAGTGAGAATCCCAGAACAAACCTGTTAGCCTGTGCATGTGTGTGCATGCGTTGTCCGTGTTTGTGTCAGATTGTGCATGTTTCTTGGTGATGTCAACAGGCACAGCATTGGACAATGTAATGAATGTGTGTAATTCATGTGTGGGGTAGACATTGCACTGAAAATCTAAAGCTGAATCAAAAACGCATCTTTTCCATTTAGATGTGGATAAACTCTAATATGTACGAACACTAACACTAACTCAAAGCTCTTATCGCACTTACAGCAGTTATTGTATTGACTATGTCTTGTTCTCCACTGGTTTTGCAGGAGTGCTTTCAGGTAATTTTTGGTTGTATTCGGTATTGTATGGATCATTTCTAGCGGTATCATAACTCAAAGTACCGTGAATTCAGGGTTACCAGCACTAGCTTTGTATATTCCAAGTTAATGACTACGCACTTTGGAGTGACTTTGGAGTGACTTTGGACATCGCTCTGGTTAAGAGCATCTGTAAAACACCATCAATGTGAATGTAAATGCATGTATGTATGTTGGTGGATGCAGTCTATTCTAGCATGTATTATAACCAAGATCACAGAGATGATCTGTGATCAAATGTATACATAAAAAAAAAATGATATTAAATCAGTACTAGCACTACGGGATTTCGCTATTTCGGCTTTACCAAAAGAAGGGTGTTTAAGTCTTTGAGAATAAATAGCATATCTTTCTCAATCTAATGGATATTTGCAAAACATCTCCTCTTGGGTAGATTCTAAACACAACTATGACTAGCATTAAACATTTAAAACAGTCATCTTTATCTGTCAGTGGAGGAGCACTGGCATCCTGCCATGCTCTAGACTCAGAGCCCCAGAAATGAATATTGGGACTCTTCTGGGGACTATTTGTATGGTCAAAATGGGCTCATTATTACCTTTCGTTATGGAGTCGCACACGTTGAATTCCTAAGAGAATCTGATGACTCAATGTATTGCAAATGAAAAAAATCTGCTTGATAAATGATATTGGATCCAAAGCACTGAACTGAAGCAAATGCACATTATTATGTATATCATAGGTAAATTGGTGTGTCTTGGATAGATTGGTACTGTGGCACTTTCTATCTCATTTCTATCTCATAATTGGGCTATTTAACTTACAAGCTCACTGCTAGATTTTATAATCAGCAGTGACAGACTCTATTCCCAATATAAAACAGGAAGCATGAAATCAATTCTTAGACATTAAACTGATCATTAAATAAGGTACAACATGCAACAAAATGATTTGTGTTGAATCAGCTGGGCAGAAATTTGAAAATTTGCTATGAACTGAACCCACACACATAGCCAATAGAGGTTTAGTGTACAGTCTAGAGATGTATTAAGGACCTGCTACTTTATACAATAATCCAGTCTACCAGATATATGAACAATATACAAGATATACAAACTCTCCCCCAGAAGATAAATTAAACAGTTTGTAAAGCACACCCATAATTCGATAACAATCATAACAATAGTGCTTCTAATTAGAATTAGAAAGAATCATTTAGGTATACCTGTAGATATGTTTGTGAGACGAGAAAGTGAGAAAGAGAACATAGTTTACCTTCACCATTCTCTTTTCAGTCGTGTAGGGGATAATCTCGAGGGATCTGGTCAATCCTGAGCACAAATTCCAACACACCCCTCACCAGCTGAATGGATGGATGACTGGATTTAAACAAGCAGCACCCTACACACACTCACCTTATATCTCCAGTCAGGACAAGAGGGGAGGAGAAAGAGAGTGAAAGAGTAGGGGGTTGGAGGTGGAGAGAGATTGTCAGCATGGCAATGTTACAGTCTTGTCTTATTCAGTCGAAATTCGAAACACTGTGGTTTATTTGTCTTCCCAAACTCCCTCAGCATCACCCTCATTACTTCTCACAGTGATGTCATGACACTCAGGATGGAGCTCGATGGATCTTTGGCGTTGCTTCACCTCTTCTCTTAATGAACACTCAAGTGTATGAGTTCCTTACACTGGATCCTTCCACTGAAAATCAACGTCCTGGGGTAAAAAGCAGAACATTGTCCCACTTATTAACAGCAGTTGGGATGATTGCTTGAATCAGGGCCTCATGATTTTAATGGTTTGAATGAAGAAACTATTCATTCTTAATTCAGATTCAGACTATATTCAATATGTAATAACTATTTTATAGCATATTTGTTAGTTCCATGTACATAACCATGACCAGTAGATCCCAGTGTTTTCTTCTTTGCTTGTAGGCATCCTAACAACAGAAATCCATTAGATCCAAGGAATTACCATTAAACCACAGACTGGTACCAGCAACATATCAACGCATCGAGAAACACAGAAAGACATTTGCATAATATAACTAAAATAAAATTGTACTGGTTTCCATGCTGAGCTGGTTGTTGGTTTAATAAAAACCAATAACAGATAAACCCTTGCAGCATTGTTAACAGTCCTGGCAATTCTGTAGTGAATGCAGCTTCCTTTTGACCTCCGTTCAACGGGTGATCAACGGGTTATCAGCATTTTATGTTCTTATTGTCAGGTGGAAAGGACCTCAGTGGTGGTGCAGATAAAATGTATGTAACCTGAAACTCTCCAGACAGGTCAACAGTTAAAGCTAGAACCCCCTGCTGCTAAGTCAGACCAGAGCATTGTGTAACCAAGGCAATGAGTCAGATGAGCGGAGATTTCCATGAATTTTAGAACAGGAACGAGGCATTAGCCACAAATTTGTGATGTTAGCTTTCATTTAACACAGTTTAAGGAAAAAGATTAGTGCTTCTTGTGAAGTGCTGGGTAGGTGGAAGATTCTGCTTCGATACATGCCAGGGTTGTATGAATGAACAGGCAGAGACAGTGACATACGGAGACAGGGTGGAGGGCCGTATGAAAGAATGTGCCTTTCTGGCTTTCCAGGTAGGACTTTCAGCTGCCCATTTCTCTCAATTTATTCATTTACTCAACCAATCTTTTGTATCCAAGAGACACACTCACCATAGATATTAATGTCCATCCCAGTAGACAGAACGCTCCTCAAAAAAGTTAGGAGTACAAAGAAAGTTATTGAACTCCAGGGCAACATTCATTATAGACTGGTAAAAAAAAACTAAATTTATATAATTGGATCTCATGAATAAATAAAAAAGTGGCCAAAATGCTTTTACAGAAGCACAAGGGTGCTGTCCAGCAGGAGACAGGACCTTCCCCCAATAATGCACACACACTTCCACACTGCCTTGCTCACATGCACATTCTCACATACTCGCACACACCAAACTCAATTAGCCATGAGTGCGTTTACCTACCAAACACACTTGCCTCGGCATCTGTTTCTTTGTTTGGCCATAAGGTAGAGAAACAGAGGTCTGGGCAAAGAGGGGAAAAAAAAGTTAAGGAAGGAATGAGAAAGGGCCAAAAGTCATCATTTGGGAGAAGGAAAAATGAAAACAACTGGGTTCTAGGGGAAAAAACAGTCAATGGACTTTATTATTAGGAGTAGACGTGTTCTCTAGCTTACAGCAGTTTAAGGGTAGTAAAACATGAACATAGGAAAAAAATATACATTCCAAATAAGAACATACACTCGAATTCTTCAGTCTGATTGGTCAAAAGGGAAATAATTTCTGGAATCTGTCTTGTGGAAGTTCCACAACATTAAACGTAAGTTAGAATGCCTAAATGGTTATGTGTCACAGATTAGTAAATTGTAATTGCAGGGAAATAAGAGGTATAAAACACTTCGGGAGATGCTGTTATAGGAAAATAATCAGGTTTGGGGTGGTAATAGTAACTCTGCTTCATATTGAGTCTTATCACACCATTCAGTCGTTGATTATTTTCATATAATAGTACATTGTGTTTTATACCTCACATAAAAAGAGTTCTTTAAACATTACTTTGTATGCATAACCCTTTCCGTGATTGGGAATTACTTTGGTGTAAGGATCACCAAAGGACTTTTGAGGGTTCTTGCAGACAGACAAGCAATTTTCTGCTCATGTACTGTATATTATTGAACACATTCTATAGCTTTGCTTAACAGCTGATCAGATCAGTCCATTTTATAATGCTGTGCGCAAATGCGTACTGTTAAAGTAGGTGGCTGATGTCCATACGTAAACATTTGAACAGTTTATGGTTGGTTATGTCAAACTGACTGGGGTTAGTTTGGTTGCCGGGGGGTGCGGGAGTTCGGGGACTGCATGCTCAATAGTGGCTGTAAAGTTCTGCACAGGCCCATTTTCCCACAGCTGTAGCTCTCTTCTCCTATACAGCAGCCTGGGAACACACTCAGCACACAACCTGCCAACCGTCCATCACCATGGGAACCTGAGCTGGGACAGTCAGTGACCTCCATTAGACTGTAGACCTCACATTATCGTATACCTCACATCTTTAACCATCGAACTATCTGTAGACATATTCCCACGTGTGTACATGCTCATGCACTGGTTTTGTGCAAGATAGCACTGTTCCTGAATGGCACAGTTACATTTATATAGAGTAATTTCTCTTATCTCTTTTCTATTACTTTTGTGTGTGTGTGTGTGTGTGTGTGTGTGTGTGTGTGTGTGTGTGTGTGGTCTGGTCAGGGCCCCCCATGGTTTTGCTATACTGCCATAGCCGATCCTGCTGGGGAGAGCGACTGGCTGCTTCACACTTCACCAGTAGAAAAAAACACCCTGAACACTTGAACCTTCCGTTCTTGAAAGTCCCAGTGGCCCTTTTAAAATGAGTTTTTGGAAAAACCCCAGGACAGGCAGGTACACCCGTTATTTATGTGACATAAAACATATATAAATTATACATACAGTGCTGTGAAAAAAGTATTTACCCTTTCCCAATTTCCTTTTTTTTTATTTGTCATGTTTAAATGTTTCAGATCATCATCAAATACAAAACACAGCTTTTAAATGATTTATTGAAAATAAAAATGTCTTCAAAAGCCTATATCACCCATGTGAAAATGTAATTGCCCCCTGAACCTAATAACTGGTTAAATGACCACCTAATAACCATCTTCTGCAATCAAATTTTTACATCACTGTGGAGGAAACTTGGCCCAGTCTTCTCCGCAGAATTGTTTTAATTCAGCTACATTATCAGGTTTAGAGCATAAACTGCCCATTTAAGCATCTCAAAGTCAGGACGTTGACTCATACACTCCAAAAACTTCATTTTGTTTCTTTTGAGCCATTCAGAGGTGCCCCAGACCATCACACAACCACCACCATGTTTGACTCTTGCTATGTGGTTCTTATTGTTAAATGCCGTGTTCGTTTTATGCCAGATGTAATGGGACCCATGTCTTCCAAAATGTTCCACCTTTGACTCATCAGTCGCCAGAATATTATCAAAAAGGTCTTGTGGGTCATTTAGATTTTTTTTTACTAAATGAGTGATGTGTCTTTGTTTTAGTTTGGGTCAGCAGTGTTTTGAACCTTGCAACTCAGCCACCACAGATGTGTCTTTCTTATTGTTGTGCACACTGACCTTACCTGAGGAAAATGAGGCCTGCAATTCTTTTGACTTATTGGTTAACTGGTAGATTTAGTAGCAAAGGGGGCAATTATTTTTTCAAACAGGGCCAGGCAGGGCTGAACAGCATTTTTCCTACAATAAATGAAATCTTTATTTTAAAAGAGCATTTTGTGTTTACTTGTGTTATCACTGTCTGACAAATTTGCAAAAATCCTGCTGGAGTTTTTAAACACCTCACTGTCACTGCTGGACTGAAAATAGTCCACCAACCAAAAATGATCAGTCACCAGCATCCTGTAGGCAGCATCCTGTGAGCACTGATGAAGGATTAGAGGATGATTAACACAAACTGTGTGCTGGTCCTGTGGGGGTCCTGACCATTAGAGAACAGAGTAATGGGGACTAACAAAGTGTGTAGAGAAACAGATGGACTACAGTCTGTAATTGTAGAACTATGAAGTGCAGCTATATGGTAAGTTGAACTGAAAAAATGGACAAAGAGTGTAGAGAAAAGGAGGTGGTCATAATGTTATGCATATACATATACATATATAGAGTGGGATCTCAGCTAAATGGTAGAACCAGCAAATCTCCACATAATTACACAAACACATTAAACCATAGGAGGCAATGCAACAGATAAGTTTCAATATCTCAAGAACTGCTTAAGCTATAAATAAACTCCATCACTAACACATTCTTAAGGATCCAAGAAGGCTGTAACGGACACATTTGGATATCTCAGGAACTGCTTAAGCAATGAAGTAGTTCATTTCCCTTCATTCTTGCTCTTTCTCTCCCTTTATGCAGTGGTCATATTCCACACTGCTATATGGGACATCTAGTTCATCAGATAAGTATTCATTTAGACCTACCTTTAGTTTGTATGTTCATACATAGGTGAGATTTGGGTGTGATTTTCAAACCACTGATTAAAATAGCACCTGCATCATCCTCATTTATGTGCAAAAACCTGTAAATCTGTTTCTTAAATATAACACAGAGACAGTCTGTGTGAGTGTGTGTGTGTATGAAGGTGTGTACAGTGAGTAGTTGTTCACAATGTAGTGTTACTCTGCTCCTCCTTCAGACACCATACACAGCATGTCTCTGTTATTTTTTAAAATTTATCCACCCATCAATCATCTGTAGATCATTTAACCTGTGGTGACTGTAGTACTGTAGGTTTGTGTCAGATTTACTGGTATATAGAACCCTGTAATTCTATAGTCATGCTATATGGAGTGAATATGATAGTGTACACAACTGAGTGTGAATTTATATGTATTCAATTTATATCATATTGTCCAGATGATTTACCTGATGTGTGTGTTTGTGTGTGGTGCGTACAGTGTGTGGGTGGGATGTGTGTTTAGCTGTAAGGGCTCAGTCCTCACACCCTCATGCCTGTCCATGCACACTACCCACAATCCTCTGCCTCGGTCAACAACCTGTAACATTCCAATGCTGAGGTCTGCTGCAGGCATGATGACGTTATCACTTTAAAAATTGCCCCGCCGGTCCAGACAATACAGCCACATCAAACAGGTGCCGTCTCCATGGCTTATACAGTAGAATGATTTTCATGATTTACAGCGGTTGTATAAAGTCCCGAAAATAAACTTGCTAGCTCACTCATCCAAGTCCATCGTCCTTTCCTACCGCTGTGGTCTTTACAGCCTGTCAAAGATCATCATGGCTCCACTGCTCTGTTTAGACACGGAAAGTGGCCTCTGTAGGTGTGTTTGTGAGTGCATGTGTGTGCATCAGTGTGTACATGTGAAAACCCCTTTTAGTGCCAGAAGCATTCTGTTCTGCTCACGACAAAGGACAATACATTGATCATAACAGTGAAATCTGACACAGAAATCGAGGAAGGTGACTAGCATAGTCATGTTAGAAGCAACACACACATCCTAATCTTGTATGTGTGTGTGGGCTCTTGTCTTCCTATGCCACGTAGGTCACGGTTGTCAGAAAACCATGCACATGACCGTTAAGCACCATTTGGCTCAGACAAATGAACCTCTTTCCATTTCCCTTCTATACACACCAACATATGCACACACAAACCCACAAGTCAACACAATGGGGGATCTTGAATTATTGAGTCATTTTGTTTCCCCACAGGGGGAAAAGCAAGTTTTATGCATGTAAATCTAATTGAGCATGAAATATTCTGCAGTATATTCATATTCATACTGTGGAAGGCTACTAATATACTAAGGCTATACTAATATATAACAACACACTGTATATGTTCTCACCTCTATTTACAGAATACATATTGCTGCTAGTTGTATCAGTGGGAATATATTTATACAGTATAGTGTAAAAATTCATGGAGTACTGTAAAACAATTCTCTAAATCAGAAATCAATTTTTTACATGCTGTTTTGCTTTGATTAATAGTCTCTTAGTTAAACATGTATTTAAAAAAACAGTTGTTATAACTGTTAAAAATACTGCAAAAGCATATTGATTTTTTTCTTTTTGAATTCTGCTTTGGGAAGTCATTTGGGCTTAAAAATAAATTCAGGGTTTGATTGTGCACTTGGACAGATTTAAGTGCACTTGCTTTCAATTGAATATGTATAGCGTATACTTTACTGTGCAAAACAGTCAATTTTTCATAAGCATATTATATTAACAGTTATAAGCATATTATGGTTTACAAAAAATATGACACATTTTATACACATTTTCCATCCAAAAATATTTCATTTTAAGCTGCTCCAGTGTTGCTATTTTGATTAATTACACCTTAAATGCATTAAGGAATTTCATACAAAGAAATTTTGTCCATTAATAATGCATTTATGGTTCAGTGTTATTGGGTTTTGAACTTGAACATGATCCCTACATGCCAGAGACATCCCTACATGCCTTTTCTATTGCACCACATGGGACCCGACTTAGGGGCTTTCAATGGAATATGTACAGCGTATACTTTACAGTCAACTTTCTTTAAAATTTTCAATATTATGGTTTACAGAAACTATTTAACACATTTTATACCTATCCACTTTACTCTTTTTGAGGTGCTCCAGTAAAGTGGGCAGAAAACTGAGGTCTCACATAGGAGGTGTGGTGAATTAGCATAAACTACTACATACTACTACATGGATTTAACATTGATCATTTCGATTTAGATTTAACATTTACACTTAGATTTAACACTTACAGGGGTTAGACAATGACACTGAAACACCTGTCATTTTAGACCACAATAATTTATTAGTATGGTGTAGGGCCTCCTTTTGCAGCCAATACAGCGT
>JAOVYV010000048.1:24350684-24362159 GCA_025674545.1 Hassar affinis
AGAGTTGCCGGCTGGGCACCGGCTCCCCCGTGACCCCATAACTGGGAATAAGCGGTACAGAAAATGACTGACTGACATTGACTTGGCCGTTCCATTCTTCTCGAACCATTCTTGTCTGCTTAGGGTTCTTGTCTTCCTGCATGACCCACGTTCTCCTGAGATTCAGCACACAGGTAGATGTGCTGAAATTTTCCTTTAGGATTTGTCCCGTCCTGTCCTAGATGCAGCAAAATAGGCCCAAACTGTGATACTGCCACCACCGTGTTTCACTGAATGCAGTGTTTTCCTTTCTCCAAACATAACGCTTCTCATTTAAACCATAAAGAAGGAGTTTATAGAGGAACCCATAGAGAACCCACCGACATAACACAGTCGAACCTGTTTTGTACGGAGGTATGGGCTACAATTCCTCCGAGCCGACCTACTGGAAAGGTTTAGTTGCAGTTATTGCTGCACAAGCGGGTCACACTTTGACAATTTTTTGCCACTCGCTGATATGTGTTTACTGGATTATTTTCCTCAATAAACAAGTGACCACTAATATTTTTGTCTCATTTGTTTGATTTGGTCGTCTTTATCTGTTTTTAGGATGAAAGTTTAGGTCAAATTTATGCAGAAATGCAGACAATTCCAAAGGGTTCACAAACCTTCACTATAATTTAACTAGACAGAACTGAATCGGTCTAGTAGGTACATGAATTTTGAACATGAACATTTATGAACGTACTGTTGGCATGGTCTGTTTTGACGCCGCGTGGTATGGTCTGATAAGCAGGCATGCCGCGCACGTCCTTTTGTTCTCGAAGTCTAGCAACTCTGGTGTACAAACTCGCAATAATCCGTCCATTCATTAAACTAGCAAAGTGGATTTGCTGGAGAAGCTGTCCAGATTGATCTGATTAGAGACGTCCAAATGCCACCGGAATCAATTAGAGAATCTCTTTTACAAAAAGGATGACCCACAGTGCCTCTATTGATCCCAATTCTATTCATACCTCAGACACATCCGTGGGGTCTGTCAATAACTTGTGGATTAAATATCTCACTAGGGTACATGAAGATTTTTAAGGCTCTCTGCAGGATTACACACCGTCATGTCTCTATTTGCGAGTCATTTCTTCGAACATTTAACCAAGAGCACCCTGTTCTCTGTTCGTCAACAAGCTCTCTGTGAATCATAATCCTAGCGTCTGCTTCATCCAGGAGCACTTAACCAGTGGATAGGATCCAGATTCTCAATAAACTGCGTAACACTAGGCTTAGAGTGTCCACGATGACTCCTGTGAGGCACTTAGACTGCACAATCTCAGTGATTTCTTTTCAGCTCTCACTTCCTGTCTCTCTGTGTGCGCAGTGAAGCTCTGTCACGGAGACGTGAGCGGTGCGAAGGAGGTGAAGTCGTCTGGCCATCAGGTCACGGTGCAGTTTATGAGCGGCCCACGCAGCCTGGGGCGCGGCTTCTTCCTCTCCTACGCCAGCAGCCGGCATCCAGGTATTTCAGCTCTGACTCACACTCGCTCTCCAGCTGCACTTCACACCGGTGTTACATGGGCTTCTGTGGCAGATTTAACAGATCCTGTTTGCTTTGTTAGACAGTCTTGAATGCCGGGTATGATTCAGGCAACCAGCAGACGGTTTCAAAAGCCTGCATTTCCAGCGGTTTGAGGGTGAGCTGTTACTTAATCAGATGTAGGAGTTGGTCTTAACGGAATAAAAGGAATAAAAAAAGAACAAAAACGACATTCGTTTGAAAATATATTTATCCGGGCGACACGGTGGCTCGGTGGGTACCACTGGCGCCTCACAGCAAGAAGGTCCCGGGTTCGATCCCCGGGTGGGGCGGTCTGGGTCCTTTCTGTGTGGAGTCTGCATGTCGTCCCCGTGCCCGCGTGGGTTTTCTCCGGGTACTCCGGTTTCCTCCCACAGTCCAAAGACATGCACGTTAAGTTGATTGGCGTTTCTAAAGTGGCCCTAGTGTGCGAGTGTGTGAGTGAGTGTGTGTGCCCTACGATGGATTGGCGCCCTGTCTAGAGTTGTTCCTGCCTCGCGTCCTATGTAGCCGGCTAGGCACCGGCTCCCCCGTGACCCTGAAAAGGAATAAGCGGCCAAGATGAATGAATGAATGAATGAATGAATAATATATTTAACCATCCACCATCAAGGGATGTACAAAGTACACGGTACAGAAATGCCATCATCAGTTACATGGTTACAGAGAAAGGTTAATTTTGTCAACCAAAAAATTTGGTTGCGTTTGTATTTTTTTTCCATGCTGGTGTAGTGCTGATGTTGCATGGTGACATTGCTGGTGCAGTTACTGGTGTTTAATGAAAGGAAGAACGGTTTCATGCCCTGTTTAATGTCCTGTTGATGCATCCGCAGTCCTGTTGGACCCAGTTTTTTCAGTATAGTGGAAACATGCTTGCCGGATCGAACGTTTATAAGGCGTTTTACGTCCTCGTTTGTCCATAAACCCCCATGCTCGTTTTGTTTACGGCTCCTTCCGCGCTGTTAAATGGCATGTTTTGTCTTGTAAAGATTGTTGAGTCTTCTAGCATCACATCATGCGTTTGGTTTGTTTCGTTGGTTTTGTCTTTGAGCCGTGCTGCGTTCATACTTCCTTCAAACTCCAGACGCAGGGTTCGTTTGGTAGCGGGCCACTTGTTTGGCGCGCACCATGAGTCAGACGGATGCATGATTCAAATGAGCCGCCCTTACAGAGCAATCACACCAGAGTTTCAGGGTGTGTTCAGACTTGTCAGTGTCGGTTCGATTGCTCTCTTAGTGCGCTTCGTTAAAGTAAATGTGGAAACCAAATAACCCGACCGAGACCTGAAAAGATGGGCCTGAGTCTGTTTCTAAATAAATACAGGTGCAGTTCATTTGAACCACACGTGTCTAAAGGAGCCAAACACAGGATGTGATGTTAAAAGATGCAACACTAAAGCGCCATGAGAGAAGACAGTGCATCAAAAATGTTTTGACATTACTCCTTTATGCATTTTTCCCAACTCTTGCTGTGTTCCAGTTGGTTAAAATACCACCAGGTATACAGCACCCTCATAAGTTTTCCTTCGATCCGGGACCGAGGGTCTTAACACGGCCTTAATGGCCAAATCTGCCAAGTGTGAACACTGAAGTAAAGAAGTACAGCATGCTGTTAAGTGTAGCACTGCGACCCTGGAGGAACTGCTTCGTTCCTAACATTACATCAGTCTGCGATGAGAGGAAGGAGAACGAAGCCGGTTGGACTCATGACCAGTGTGCGATATCATTATACAATGTCTTTACAAATACAATTTCCAATTTTTGTGGCCTGAGATTGTGCGCAACCTGAGTCAGGTTGGTGTATTCCTGGGAACAGTCCACAACCCAAAAGGAAAAGAAACACGGTGGGTGTTATTGATGGACGTGCGGAATTGTATGATGAAAAAATCACAATTGCATTTCTGTTTATATTACAATGATCTGGAAACAAAAGCTGCTGGAAGCGAACCTGTGTGTGTGTGTGTGTGTGTGTGTGTGTGTGTGTGTGTGTGTGTGTGTGAGTGCGTGTACGCTTGAGACTGCACCTCTCACGGGGTTGGCGTAGGAGTTGCCATGGCGACGGCTCTCTGTGTTTGCACAGATGAGAGGGAGGGGCCTCATGTGCAACTGATTAAAAGGGGAGAGAAAAAAGGGAGAGTGACTTTCTTTCTGACTCTTTCTAACAGAAGTCATGATCGCATTAGTGCACACACAGGCTGTAATATCTCTGCTGTTCTGTGTGTGTGTGTGTGTGTGTGTGTGTGTGTGTGTGTGTGTGTGTGTGTGTGGGAGAGAGAAAGAAGGCAAAGGGAGGGAGATTCTGGAAGTAAAAGAGAAATAATATCTGATTTTCTGCCTTTGTGTCTCCAGGGACAGGGTGTGCCTGTGATGATCTCTCACTTTGCAAATAGAATTAATAAATGTGCTTTTAGACCGAAAGGAAGTGATGTCATATCTGGAGGTTGCAGCGGAGCAACTTGAGGTCGGGTATGATGTTCCTAAGCAGACGTGGAACAGAGCGGAGGGAGTGTGAGCGCCTGTGTATTATCACCGTGTCTGTATATCGTCAGTGCCTCTCCAACGAGTCTAGACTAGAGTGAGTGGAGTAGATGTGTCTCACATACATGCTTATCTGTTAGAGTAACGGACTGGTGTTTGTTCACACTGTCACATATGCAAAAATGTAGAGTAAAACGGACATAAGCAGAGTCACTTTGAGCGCTACCCTGTCCCATCATGCACCAAAAAGACGAAGAGCTTGTAACAGGAGGATGATGGTTTTGCTTGCAGTTTGAACTCTTAGAGATATGCAGATTAAATGAGAAATATATCTTTAGAAACTAGTTAAGATAGTTAAGCTAGCCAGTGTTGGGCAGCACTGTGCACAATGCAGCATGTGTTTGCATCACGTACAGATGGGAGACAAATCAAAGGAAAAAAACTATGTAACGTGTATTACTAAGGTATTGGACTAGAACAATCCACTTGAAGAACTTCAGCATTGCTTCAGCATGTCTCTGGACTGATGAACGCAGTTCCACAAATCCTCTAGATTAGTAAGTAGGTATAAATGTATTTTAAATTGGTATCATTCATATTTTAAAAGAATACTCCAGGGTTCTTCAATATATTCTCTATCTAGTGTTTATGTAGTATATATACACCGATGTCGTGCTGGTACGATTGGATCAGACAATACAGTGCTGCTGAAGTTTTTAAACCCTGTGCCCACTCTATTAGACACACCTACTAGTTGCTCCACCCTGTAGATGTAAAGTCAGAGACAGTAGTTCATCTGTTGCTGCACAGATTGTGTTCGTCATCCTCTAATACTTCATCAGTGCACACAGGATGCTACACACAGGACACCGTTGGCTGGATATTTTGGTTGGTGGACTATTCTCAGTCCAGCAGTGACACTGCTTCAGCCGAACTGGAGTGTCTGATCCAATCGTATCAGTACAACACACTAACACACCACCACCACGTCAGGGTCACTGCAGTGCTGACAATCATCCACCACCCAAATAATACCTGATCTGTGGGGGTCCTGACTACTGAAGAACAGCATAAAAGGGGGCTAACAAAGTCTGCAGAAAAACAAATGGGCTACAGTGTCTATCTGTAAAGCTACAGAGGGCACCTGTATGGTCGGTGCAGCTGATAAAATGGACAAGGAGGTGGTTTTAATGTTATGGCTGATCGGTGTATACACAATGCATTCGGAAAGTCTTCAGACCCTTTTTTTTTTTTTTTTTTTTCACTTTTTTCACATTTTGTCATTTCAGGCTTTAAAGGTTATACCTTGCCCTTCCCTTCCAACTGTTTTTTTTTTTTCTACTCTTTTCTCCAGGAAATGTGTAAACACTGAGTATTAAGTCTTTTCCATAACAGCAGCTCTGACATGATAATCACATACTCATATTAATGCACTCATCCTTATCGTTACTATAGTAACAGCTCATGCACAGGGACTCGGGTGGCAGATGCTCCACGTCGGCTAAGCCTAATAATCAGTGGATTAAAAACATGCTGAGGGAAAGGATGTTTATAGCTGCTATAATGTAAGCGATAAACAGGGACTTAACTTGTCTCGCAGACTTGTGAGTAAACGTAGCTAGAAATGGATAAAGAATAATTAGGACCGTCGCAGCAGCGCTGATGGGCATGTTTTTTTATGCAGTACATTTAGATATGTTTGAGTAATGATTAGGAGTGCGATACTGCTTTTATACTATGGTTTTGTGTAGATGGGAAATTAATAAAGAGTGGCATTTCAGACATCAAGTGACCAAATGTCATTTCATACCTCTGAGATTCCAGCAGTTCACAAGGGGTAGGGTAGTGTGTGTGTGGGTAGTGTGTGTGTGGGTGGGTGGTTGGGTGTATTATTCTCTCTCCATTTCTAATTATGATGACGCTTATTTCCTTGTGGCTTTGTGGGGAGCCTACTAGCTTATTTACCTGTGAACAAAGCAAGATATAGAAAGCCTGCTCATAAGCAAGGGAGTAGCAGAAGAAAGAGCAGAGACAGCTGTGTGTGTGTGTGTGTGTGTGTGTGTGTGTGTGTGTGTGTGTGTGTGTGTGTGTGAGAGAGAGAGAGAGAGAGGAAGAGATCCTCTTTCGGATGAGTCACGTTGACAGGAGCAGACAGTGCCAGGCTGTGTGTTTGAGTAATGGACTATATTACACCACACACTACCACAAGATACATCTTGGCTTCCTGTCACAAACACTGAAACACACGTCCACGCACACACACTTCCTGCCTCTTTGTGGCTGTTATTATTGATCGATGAAACCCAACCCACACCCGATCCACATCATTCCATTACGGTGATGGGGAAGATCTATAGAATACATAAGTAACAATTTGAAGTTTAGAAACCACACACACACACACACACACACACACACAATCAATAGTATCACCACAGCAACATCCTGAACACTGTTATATCTGTAGGATGGAGAATTAACGAGCTCAGTGTAAAGTCTTGCCAGATGTGATGGATTCTCTCACATTTGAGCTTTTCTAAAGCAGAGCGTGTTCAGAGAAAGGCCTGGGCTTGTAGACATTATATTGTCCTGATGTTATGTACAGACATTAGTGTCTAACAACTGTGCATGCTTATTATATCTATGTAACAACCCAAGACTTGTTCTACTTAAATAGCAGATTTATTCGCTGGCTTATTATGTATAGGTGATCTATTATAAAGTATACGTCTAAACGTATGTGGACGCTTGATCATCACACCCATATGTGGTTCAGTTTCATCTCTTTTAGGTTTCGTAGGGTTGGTGTGGTTTCATAGTTAGTCCGAGTGTATGACTGGACACTTAACCTCACCATTTAAAGACTTTTACAATGCTTTTCCGTGTATTCCTTTAATTTTTACCTGACCAAGTTTCTGTCTTCGATGGTTCTCATCCCTCTGTGCCCAGCTGTGACACCAGAATATATTCCCCTCCCTCTGGACTCATCCTACACAGAACGTTACTTCTCCATGCAAGGGACAGGACTGCCCTGAAAACCCTTGGGCTGTGCAGTCTGCTGTAGCTGTAAACAAGTTACACTCCCACCTCGACTGCCACTCCTAGCCATGTTCATAACGTTCTTGTCCTCTACAAAGTCATTTTGTAAAAATATTTATGGCACGAGGAATGAAATCGTAACACTGAGAATAAACTACAAGAAATCGTTCCACGGCTCGACAGGAACCCAAAACATTACCATTTAAGACGCCAGGATCAGACGACAATAAAGAGACGCTGCACGGGACACTCGGCTTCGAGACACTTACTTCGTGGAGAAAATGCACCCATCTTGCAAAACTGTGATTCTTTATTAACAATAAAACATATCTTAATAGAATGCCCTGCCATCGATGATATCAGGAAGAAACCTACTATAAAGATAGCAATATGAACGAAACCTTTCAAAGAAATCCAACCGAAGAAGATTCTGGACCTTCTAGATTATCTAAAGGTCAAATTTAAGATGTAAATCTACCCTTTACCTTTTTCAACTAGAAAAATAATGTACAAATGCCAACCTTGAGTGTGTATGGCCTAACTGTGCTGGAATGGCAATAAACCATAACTACGAACTGTCATAACTTTCTTATATACAATGGCTGGCAGATGCCCTGAAAAAAAGTGGCATTGCTGCCCAAAACTAAACAAAACAACAGAACTGGGCTGGGTGTTTGCCAAATGGTGTTCAGCAAATACCTTGATAATTTTTAGACAAGGCTATCATACTGGGAAAATTTCAGATTGTGAACTCCATGATGTGAGGTATTAAAGAAAACTGACCTTGTTTTCTAAACACTTCCTCACACAAACTAAACCCACCTCAGTTATGTGTATAGTTCAGATGTCAAATTCTGGACCTGAATCGCAGAGCCATTATTATAAAATCTGGCTTCAGACCTTTGCTTTCTGTGTTCCACTTCAAAGCAGTTTTTGGAGAAACTTTTTGTGACAAGTTGGCCTCTAGGAGGCATATGACTCTAGCTCATTAGTATTCATGTGTGGAGTAGTGCCACATAGTGAATGGTGTTCTATCTAAATAACGAAATATCTAGCAATTCACTAGCCAATAACTTGGGATATCAAGCCTCAAACTTCATAAAACTTCACACCTTGGATCAATATAACATTCTTTAGACGTCCACCAAATTTCATGAAATTCCGTCCATAGGGGGCGCTGCAACTGAGACGTCAATATCCCAAGAACTGCTTAAGCAACAATTTAGTAATTTGTTCTGCTTATTTCACTTCATCCATGCTCTTTGTCTCCCTTCATTACAGAACATGAGGTCTTAAAAATGAGAACTCATTATTCTATATTTAAATAAACAGTCTGACGTGTGCTTTGCCTTAGATTGTCGATGAAACGGTAAACGCGGTTGAACAAATCCAGATTATAATGTATCCAAAATGATTTGTGTGTAATTAAGTACTGTGTAATTAAGTAATGCTATACACCATACTCACTGCATTCAAATCAGATCAAGTTACAAAGCCGGCACGGCCACTTTAGCATAAAATCTGATGGTTTAAAGATTTTCTGTACGTATCCACAATATTTACGGCATTCTCGTTGAATTATTCATCTGATCTTTAATCTGGAATATTTTTTAATTAAGTCATCATCAAACTGAGTTTACACTCGGTATCCTTTCTGTTTTGTTTAAGATTAAAGACAAGCTCCAACACAACATGGATTCAGATTTTAATGTGAAACAAGCAACTGTTTGTGTCAGGACAGATAAGCGAGCAGTAAGCAATTAGTCGGCTGCTCGTGCTGGGAATAAGGAATCGAGTCTGGCAAGTCTGCAGCTCCTAGGTCAGAAAATAAACTGTGAATGACTGTTATCTCTTTCTCTCTGCAGATCTGATCTCCTGTCTGGAGAAAGGAAATGACTTTACCGAAGCCGAGTTCAGGTACACTTGTGTGTAATATTTGTGTGTGCTCGTGTGTGTGTATATAGACACAGACATGTGCATGTATGCAGCATATATAATATTTGTGTGTTTCTGTCTTTTACAGTAAGTTCTGTCCTGCTGGGTGTCTGACTGACTTTGGCGAGGTATCTGGGACCATACCCCATGGCTACCGAGATGTACGTGCACTGACTTGTACACACATACACACACACACACACACACACATGTACATAAAAACCACAACAAAAGCCCTTTGATGCAGTCTGTTCCTCTCGTTCTCACTGTCTCTGTGTGATGACCTCATCCTGCCTTGGCTGCACACTGGAGCATTAGTGGTCCCATGCTTATGACCTCATGACAGGCGCGGCTGATAGTTTGCAACTTCGGTCTGTAGCTCTGTAGCCAGGAAGGAATTGTTCCATTTCATGCAATATTAGCTTCAGAGGGCCCACTGCATCAAGGCCATTACCAAAGGGTCCAGCTGTATAGTTTATTTGGTAATCAGGATTAATATGATCAGGAACTAATGATACTCCAGGGTGCACTCACAGACTCTTAAGAAGAAAGGGTTACTGCTGTGTTCTTTGGGTGATTAACAGCTCTGTCTTTACCTCTGTCAAGGAGGTTATGTTTTCTCTATGATCTGTTTGTTTGTTGGTTGTTGGGTTGGTTTGCTTTCAGCAGGATTACAGAAAGCGAATAGTGCCGATTGTCTTGAAACTTGGCGGAAGGGTGCGGCGTGGGCCGAGGAAGAACCCGTTAAATCTTGGAGCTGATCCGAGTTGCAGTGTGGAAGCGTGTATTTCATTTGTGCAGTTTATCGTGAACTGGATTTGTCAGATGTACGATCCCGTCCTTAAAAAGACTCGGTGGAGGTCTGCCTTCTCCGAGTGCACAGTGTTACAAATAGATTCTGAAAGGGAAAGCTGCTGGTGTATGGATTTATGTTGAACCATAAATCCATGGTTTGTGGGAAAGGATTGAGCACCCCGAGTACCCTTAGCTCCTGTTTGGGTGGCTGCTTCTTTTTGACTGTTAAGTAGGAAAAGCACAGTGTTTTGGGAAGGACAGGCTGACATTGCACACACTGACTCGGTTTGAATTTGCCTGTGTGTGTGTGCGTGTGTGTGTGTTTGTGTGAAATGTCAGGACCTATATCAGACCCCACACCTACATGTCAGGACATCAAGGAAATGTCAGGTCCTGAATCATTTTCTGACTGAATATCTGCTCACTGACAATTTTTTTCCGAAAAGTAAAAGAGCAGAAAAGTTTGCTTTTCATTACTGATGTTATGGTTAGGCTTAGGATTAGTTGTAGCATTCATTAGCTGCATGTATAATTATGTCTCTGGAAAGTTCTGATTTGATAGAGGAACAAACACATGGGTGTGTGTGTGTGTGTGTGTGTTTGCGTGTGTGTGTGCGCATGCTGTATATGAGAGTCTCTACGGGACATGTTAGGTCAGTGTTTGGCTGAACAGTTTTGTAATGCAGGCCAGCTGAGAGCAGAACGTACAGCTCTGCTACGCGCCGAAATATCACCGGTCTCGTGCAACTGTTTACGCCAGAGCGAGTGTGTGATTTGTGGGAGCAGGGCGCGCACGTGCGCAGCTCAGCAGCTGGACCTGGCAGCGTTCTATTTTGCCAGTAGGAAGTGGTGTATGTTTTGTGGAGTGTGTGTGTGTGTGTGTTGAGAGTTTGCCTGCCGTCTGTGGTCGGCCTGCGGTGGGGAGCGAAAGAGGGAGAGAAATGTCAGTTTTCAAACAGACAGCTCTCTTAATTCCAGTGCTAGTTTGGCAGTGCCTGTGGGAACTGTGTGTGTGTGTGTGTGTGTGTGTGTGTGTGTGTTACCATCTGCCTGCCATGCTGCGTTTTAGCAATCGTGTGTGGCACTGTAATTAAAGTCAAGCCCACAGCAACTCTTTAATGACACACACTGCTAGAGTATTTCATATCGCCATCAACAGTGTCACCGTGGAATCGCTCACAGTGACATCATCAGCCGAGTCATGTCTCATGTGGCTTACGGCTCATTTAGTCGTCATCAACCATTTCAACCTTGCGTCAATCTCTCTCTCTCTCTCTCTCTCTCTCTCTCTCTCTCTCTCTCTCCCCCTACTCTCTCTCTCTGTTCTCTGTTGCTCTCTCTCTATCACTCTCTTTCTCTTTCTATCTCTCTCTCTATTGCTCTCTCTATCGCTCTCTCTCTCTTTCTATCACTCTCTTTCTCTATCACTCTCTCTCTCTTTCTATCGCTCTCTCTCTCTCTATCACTCTCTTTCTCTGTCACTCTCTCTTTCTATCGCTCTCTCTCTCTCTCTATCACTCTCTTTCTATCGCTCTCTCTCTCTCTATCATTCTCTTTCTCTATCACTCTCTCTCTTTCTATCGCTCTCTCTCTATAGCTCTCTCTTTCTATCGCTCTCTCTCTCTCTTTCTGTCACTTTCTTTCTCTATCACTCTCTATTTCTTTCTATCGCTCTCTCTC
>JAOVYV010000048.1:24434283-24452683 GCA_025674545.1 Hassar affinis
ACCACTGTGCAGGACTTGTAGATGTCATTCCCAAGACGAATTGATGCTGTATTGGCTGCAAAAGGAGGCTCTACACCCTACTAATAAATTATTGTGGTCTAAAATGACAGGTGTTTCAGTTTCATTGTCTAACCCCTGTATATCTGTCCAGAAAGTAATGAGAATTCTTTCCATTCATCCACACAGCGCTTCCAATGCCTCTGCCGTTGTTGGTAGCAGTTCTTAAATTCGTCAACTGTGAGGGTGTTCAGAGTCTCGGTCGCGCCTCTATGCTACGATTTCTTTATGGACGATCCCTTGAGAATCAAAAAAGACGATGAACAGTGCCTTGATTTTTGATTTGCTCGCGTGAGATTTCTTTGGAAGAGGTAGAGTGCCTTTTTGTCTCAGCATTGTACTCGAACACCTGTGATTCATCCAGTGATGGGCTCTCTTGTTAAATGATCCAACATTAGTTTCGAACAATCTTGCTTGCATTGCTCCAATGATGACGAATGGCTTCATTCTCATTACTTTCCGGACGTATGGTTTATATGCATATATTTCCCAAAACAGGCTGTAAAAATAAAGCATGTGCGCCTTGAAGCCTTCGCTTCGGCTAGCTCAGCTCTGGTTCTGCAGGGTGTCTTTTCAACAGTCCAGCGAACACCAGCTTTGCAAGCGAAGGATCCGTGGGAATGTGCTAATTACTAGATCACAGGGAATTTTCAGCTGTCTTTGGTAACATGATTCGCCGGCCTGTTTGGGTCAAACAAAACGTTTCAATTCATCTCTGAGCTCGGAAACAGTATAGCAGTGCTGGGCTTAGACCTCCCTCATAGATCAAAATGACACCCGTGCGTCTGGGGAGCGAATATGGTGTTTATTACCACGCAGCTTTTCTACTGCCGCATTAGCTGCCTCTTCTCTTCGTCCTAGATCCCTTTCTGCTGTCTGCTCCGTCTGTGGGTCAGTGTGTGTGTAGGTGTGTGTGTGTGTGTGTGTGTGTGTGTGCTTGTGTGTTGGGGGTGTTTGCTCACATAGGGCGCTCTGTTCAGACTTTTTCACTCATGAATCAGGCTCGGCGTTACTGACGTTAAACACTTCTACAGGACAGGACAGCCCCCAGAATTCTGCACGCCCAGTCCATTGCTCCTGACGTATCTGGCACACTGTTAGATACAAAGTACCTGCCAAAGGAGAAAACATATCCACCACACACACACACACACACACATATACACACACCCTGGGCATTTCTGGTGAAGACTCATCTGGAAGAAAAACAGACAGTCACGCTGTGAAATCAGCCAGCCGAATCGACACCAGCTGATATGTGTTTGTGTGTGTGTGTGTCTGTGTGTGTGTGTGTAAGAGAGATGAGGGGATACAAACAGTCCATTTGCTCATACGTTTGCTCACAGAGCAACTTTTATGGAGGAAAAAAAAAAGCAGCCATTTTCTCTTCATGGCCGGTGGCAGAGGGTTGTCAGGCTGCTTCGTCCCTTGAGCACAACAACAAAAAAAAAATCCCCAGTTTTGAAATAACACCTACAATATTAATTAAGTCTTAGAGCACCGAGTTGCTCCCAGATGGACTCATATTAATTCAGCACTAAGCAGTTTTGTGGCGAATGCTTCCTCGGGAAAGCTGATACACTAAACCATGGAGCACCAGATGAATCCGTTTCTTTATCTCAACCTCCTTTGGTCATTTTACTTACCTACAGAGTAACACTAAACATACAGGCTTATGGAATTTAAATACCGAACTAGTGCCATAGCTCCAGATCTGAAATGTTGGACATCTCACACGGACACTGACTGACAATCTCCGTTACCATGAACTGATCCTTGAAATGCTGATAGTTATTGATTTATTTATTTTAATGCCTGCAAGAAAAATCCCCCTAAACCCTTTTTTCCTTCTGCTCCTTCATCTGTGTGCTTTTTATAAACCCAGAGCTTTAACAACAGCCCTAAAAAGGCGGCCGTATGCTTCGCGCTGTCTAATTATCAAGCTCGGAACAGCCTATACAGGAAACTAAACGAATGATGTAGCAGGAACCTGATTGTGCGTGGTGGAGGTGTGTTTGCCACAGCTATCTATCTTTACCTGCCTTGCTTGTTTGTGCTTGTTAGAGAGCGTAATTGTGTTTCTGTTCCCTCTGACAATTCAGCCTATTCTTTTCCAAACCATATCTTAACAACGCTTCCATTAGGCGCGTCGCAGCGTCCATGCCCTCGAGCTGTTAGCAGTTTAATACGCTCCATTATTCACTGCTTTACCAAAGAGCACTTTACGCCCTAATCATTTTTTATATAGCGTATAGAAAAGTTCTGCATGTTGGAGGACATCCTGTGTGCTTCGAACAGGAATTCGAGAGCTTTATATAGATACATATTAATCCAGTGGCCTGCTGAAGCGCTGTTGATTAACCCACATAACCAGAATAAGATAATTACCTTTGCGATTTTTTTTTCCCCCACCGATTCTCGGTGGATGTAATTCTCGGCTAATATTGAATGAGGAGAAGTGACGGAGACAGAGAGAGAATGAGAGAGAATGAGAGAGAATGAGAGAGAGAGTTCATTATGCATTAGTTATTAATATGTTGTTATTGCCTAATGAAGTCGCATCATTTTGTAACATTTACTGTATATCCCAGGTACTGGAATCAATTTAAGAAATTTGGCTCATTAGGTTTGAAGTCAAGACCCTAGTCAAGCCCTGGCCGTGGATAAACATATACTTACGTGCTCATAATTTTGCAATATGATGTCATATGTTGAAACATATGCATTATACATATACGCATGCATGCACACAAACAACTGCAGGACCCGTGCAGTGATTCTGTGTCAAGGACACCAGAAATATTAACGATGTGTTTGCTGGGAACCAACCAATCACAGTGGATTACAGCAGTGAAAGGTCTGATTGATTGATTGACAGCTTTTACACTCAGGGAGTTTTCCCTCCACCGCATAACTCATCTATCAAAGTGCCTTTGCTCACAGCACACACAGCTAGCCGGGCCTGCAGAAATGATGTCCATCATTATGAAACCAGAAAGCTGCATGATTTGTTGTAGCGCTGTCTGAATGCAAAAAAAAAAAAAAAAAAAAAACCCACCATCAGCGATCAGTGTCCGCATCACGCTAGGTATGGAATTATATCCTAGCGCTCGCACTGCCTGCTCGATCGCCATGACAACCTGATAAACAGCATGGCTATTAGATTAGATTAGAGTGATGAACGGCGGTTTTGATTATGTAGAACAATGGCGTTACGGGAGCGCAGGACGCGCCTCGAGCACTTCGCTTCCAGTCCTACACGTGAGCAGCAGGACAACTACGGCATATTATGCAGAGTGCAGGTGCAACCCTAAATTGTAAGCCGCTCTCTAGCGTACACGATTGTAGTCTATGGTCTGTGATTGCGTAAGAGCGAAATTGAGAGGTGCATGGTGGAGTGCCGTGGCAGCGATGGGTTCTGCGGACAGTAGCAACCACGTCTTAATATTCTCCATGCGTGTTAATATCTCGGATATCCAATTTCATGCACATTCTTTTTGGGTTGTTCGTACTTGTGATCAATTTCTCACAAGTACAATATTAATAGCCATGTACCCATTAGAAAGAGCTCTAAGCGAGATATATATATATATATACGTATATATTTTCTCTGTGTGTTTTAATGCTTTTCTGTCAATCATATTCGAAAAAGAAGCCCTGAAGCCAGAAGCTGTAACTGCCTCCGTAAGCCGTTCTGCACCCACGATTTGTCCCCGTCTTTGTATTTTGACACTTGTTTTTGTTTCTAAATGACAGAAGAACTACAAAGCGGTGTAAAAACCAAAGAGGTGTGAAAAGCCCTGACCCAAGCCTATACAAACTAAATTCTCCTCCCCATGAGGAAAAGTTTAAATAGCTGACACAGAAGCCCTATTGATGTCTTCTTGCCTGCCGGACTAATTTCCGCTACTGTCCTTTCACTGCTCTTGCTGAGACAGACAGATAGACATTTTAATTCAGAGAGAGAGAGAGAGAGAGAGAGAGAGAGAGAGAAGGGAAGAGAATGAAGGTCTAACAATTTCCTCTGTCAAATGAAATCAAATCAAAGAGCTCATCATCCAAATTAAAAGCTAATGATTATTTTCTGAAAATGAAAACGAGACTACTGTACAAGAGACGAAGCCAAATATATTGCCTAATTAAATCGGGGAAACTGATACCACTCAGATGTGTGAAATCTTTTTTTTTTTTTCACCCCACTCCTTTGTTTTGTTCAGTGTATTCAAGGTTTCTAATTTAATATCTGGAGATCAGTTTTTTTATGAGATCATTTCAGTAAGATGTGTACCAGGTGTCTCTGCACTGTGTGTGTGTGTGTGTATGTGTATGTGTGTATGCTGGGTCTGGAGCACAGTCACATCCCCATATTTCATCGAGGCTGCCACAGTAAAAATGGAACTTGTCAAGCTGAGGTCTGCTCAGCCTCTCCAGGAAATTGCCACTTGTACAAATTTGTTGGCAAAAATATTGACCTGAAGTGAATTCTCCACTAGGCTAATATAGGGTAGTGTATCTTTGGAGCGGGTAAAAAAAAAAAAAAAAAGGAAAGAGGACTAATATGAGTGTCATTAGAGATAACCTGTCGAGTATGTTAATACAAAGTAGAAGTTGATGGACCGTCACGGATATTTGTTTATTAGCATAGTGTTTACGTTTATAGAGGGATAATCAGCCAGCCTTTTAAGATAATGTAGATAAAGTATGGGCTTAATGTGGCTGAAGTGTGTACCCTAATTGTTCTCGTAATTCACTGTCGGTTCATCGATTTAACAAATCACTCTTTATCCACTCCACGCATAATCACATGCCTTTCAAATGCGGTGCTTTATATGCTTGTAGTTTTGCTCAGTAATTGTTCATTAAGCAGCGTTTTGAAGAGTTTATAGCTCGCTGATTGACTGGAGGTAAAGACGGAGGTTGTGCCTTTTGTTAAGGGGACTGCACGGTATTGATCCGGTGTGGTAGTGCTGGAGTGTGCAAGGATGTATGACTAATGCTGATCATGAGAATTCATGGACGGTGTGGTGTATGAAGAGAGAGAGAGAGAGAGAGAGAGAGAGCTGAGTGGGCTGCTCATACTGGAAGTTAGAAGAACTCTCAGATGGCTAACTGTAGGAGTACACTTCTCCCCTTAGGCAGGGTGAGAGATGCAGAATTAGAGGTGTGTGTGTGTGTGTGTGTGTGTGTGTGCACACATTTGCAAAGAGAAAACCACAGAGACAGAATGACAGAGGAAAAAAGTGAATATGTGCGTGTGTGTGTGTGTGTGTGTGTGTGTGTCCTTTTGAGTGGGCTTTTCTTTTGCTGCGAACCCCCTCATCGTTATGCAACTCACAGAGTAAGAGACTCACCCTGGACAGGACTGCAAAGTGATTGGGAAAACACATGCACGCATACACACACACACACACACACACATGCGTGCACACAAACTATTGGACTGTCAGTTTGATACTAGAGTCTAAAATATCCTTTGTGTATTAAGAACGATTTCCAAACCATAATGATCATATTTGAAACCAGGGTATTCATTAAGATATTCAGTGTATTGATTAGTGCACACAAAAAGCTGCTTTATTCCATTAGAAAAATCACAGGCATTTCCGAGAGAAGGCCTAACACTGAGCATGAGTCTCGCCTGAAGAAATGGACTCATATGCTGAATAGCAGAAGGGGCGCGTGGTTGGACATGCGCTATTTGGCAGCAGCTTCACTGAGCTCTAGATAAATCCCAGCGTTTGTCTTGTAGGACAGCAATAAGTCAGAGGTTCACAGCAGTTGAATAGTGTGGGATGGTGTACTGGCATGATGGCATATCAGGGTAAGAAAATTGGTATTAATTACGCCTCTTATAACGCACTCCAAAAACACATATACAATTAGCCTGGCGATTGCTGATTACTGGCATACACAAGCTCACCTGCAAGCCATTACACGCTATCATCATGGGCTAAAGAGATTTTCTTTGATTGCTGCTCTGGCTCTGGCTTCACACTGTTTATTTTTTTCTGCATTTGGATTGTGTTTGCTTTGCTTGAGTCTCTTTGGCACTTCCTGTTTTGCTCCAACCGAAAAAGCAGCAACATCATTCGTGTTATGTCATAATTGTATAGAGAATGAAAAGCGAGCTTCACATAGGCTGCAAAGCGGGGTAGGCCACTCTTACAGAATAAACATAACAGGTGAAAATATTAAGAAAACTACACTGAAGTACCAGAAAAACTGGTATAGCAACCAATACTTGGTAGAGGATCTTGGAGGGAATGTTGCACAGTCCTCACACTGATGTTTGTTAAGGCCCCAGTGCTGAATTCCGATGTTACTTGAGGCAGTTTACTTGCATGCCTATCGGGTGAAACGGTTTTTGCCAGCCAACGCTGGTCACGTTCACACAGAGTCTTTTAAAGGCCAGGCTGCTTTTGAAAGTTCAAGGTTTTGCAGCTCAAGGTTTTGCTGGAATTCTTGTAGGCATGGTACGCCCTTGAAATGCTCATATTTTAACATCCAAACTTTGCTTCTACCTCTGAATTGCTGTAACCCATCTTGCATGTCCAAGTATTAAAAAGCACTGGAAATCGCTAAATGGTGATAACGGCTCTAGGAGTTCCATAGAAGTGGTGTTTTTCTTTTGGTTGAGGTATTTTGCATTGTACCAGTTTTTCTGGTACTTCAGTGTAATGTAACAGCCTAATTAATGTGTCCTAGAATAATAAACCCTCTCTCACTGGATAAGACTGACTGTCTTATATATTATACTTCCTCATTTAAGGAAAGTTTATATTTCACAGATTGCTTGCGGCTACATGGTGTTCGCTTTGCTTTTTCGAATAATTGAAACTGTTGTGTGTACTGTTAAACTCTCCAGTGCATTATCAGGGAAACGTGTTGGAATATCTGCAAATATTCATATCTCTGGTTCTTTAAATCCTGCTTTTGCAGTCACCGTTTTTGTTTTGATCTGCCTGCAATATTTATTTTCAATCAGATTGAGTTGGCTCTATCTTCCAAATCATAAACAAACCAGCCGCTCGTTTTAAAATGCCGCGACCCTGACCGGGCAGTTACTAATGATGAAAGAATGTTGTCAGAATCGCATTAATGAATTTCAACTGTCTTTGACATGCAAGCATCATAGCACCCATATGAAAGTAAAAACCTCACGTGACCTTTTGTTTCATCTCTAGTCCCATAAGGCATATCTCTAGTCTTAACTAGATGCTCTGTGAATCTTTCTGGCAAGCTTTCTAAAGCAAAAAAAGAACAGAGTGCCTCCTATTCGTATGATAATTTAGATGTTGTCAGTATTTAGTCTAGCCGTCATTTCGCCAGAGTGGTTTGAGTTTGTTTTCCGTCAGCTGGGAAGGTTTTATACTACGATACTGTGTAACCATGATTTCTAGTTGAAGACACCATTTACGGTAGGCTTTAAACCAATCCTGTTACTGTTGGTGTGTGAAATCTTGATTCGTCCATAGATGATGGGATGCTAATCTCGAATAAGGATGAAAATTAAATGTTGATTATAGTAATGTCAGATAATGACAGTATGTCAAAGGGCATGGCGGTTTTACAAAGCACGATTTTTTTTTTCTCCTAAAAATGGACATGACAGGATGTAAACTATTATATACTATGGAATGCATTGACGTGATGAATATAGTATGTTTATAAAAAATAAATAAATAAATAAACAACCAAAAAAAATGAATGAATAAATAAAGAAATTAAATAAAAAAATGAATTAAATAAATGTAAAAAACAAAATAAAAAAATAACTGAATGAATGAAGAAAGAAATTAAATAAATAAATAGAATAAATAAATAAATAAATAAATAAATAAATAAATAAATGAAATAAAAAAAAGAAATAAAAAAAAATCTCAAAATTCCTATTGCAGGCAGTATGTTTTATATTGGCAGTCTGCTCCATGTAACTGTCACGTTTCAGTGACAGGTTTTGAGTCATGTCAAACGTTATACCCCCAGTGTTGGTCAATAATTCATCATGGTGATTGGTTTATCCTCTGAAATAAATCCTGAAAGTCACCATGACAGAACAGATGCAGGATCCAGACAATTTCTTCCAGTTTTTTTTCCCCCATTTGGTCATTTGAGCACATTGCAATTCCTTAAGCCTTTCATTAGCTTAACCTTTGTACTCTAAAGGTCAACAAACAAAACTGGCTCCTGAAGCCATAAATTGTGGAACTGCTGAAGGAATATTTTATGATTTAGGATGTTAATTTTTTTTGCATTAGGTAGTGTTTATTGAGATCTACTATATATTTATTAAATAGGTTATTTAAACTGGGATAGATTTGAGTCATTCTGGCAGAATTAACTTTTTTTTTTACATTTCTCATGTTTTTAGATGAAATGTAATGGGAATATTATTAATTCCTAATTACGTGTACTTTTTTCATACCTTCTTCTTAGATATATTTTGATAAAGGCTTATGGTAGGTAATTGTTTCAGACAAAAAGAATAATATTGTACAGTGGGTTTTTAATACTATCTTAATTATAATTATTTATAATTATAATTATCTTTAATAATGTCTTATAGTGGGTTTTTCACCAAATGAAATTGTTTGGCCAAACATAATTGTCAATTAGAGCTTAGGCGAAGCAAATGACCTCTTTGGCAACTTTAAGAAAGGTCTCCCGGGTGAAGCTCCCTCATGTAGTTGCCTGTGAAAATGCCAAAATGATACAAAGCTTCATTAGAAAAGCTTTTAAGAATTTAAAATATTGTGACTATAGCGGTGGGGGCACTGCTGGGAAGCCAGCGGACACATGAGTCAACTGGTCCAGAACAATGAACTTTATCGAACAGAGCAAGAAGCAGGAGTAACATTACACATACACCAATGGGAAATGACACACACACATACACATACACACACACACACACACAGAAAACATGAGGAAAAGACACATGAGGTGACACATTTACATTTATGGCATTTGGAAGACGCCCTTATCCGGAGCGGCTTACATTTATCTCATTTACACAACTGAGCAGTCGAAGGTTAAGGGCCTTGCTCATGCACCCAGCAGTGGCAGCTTGGCTGCGGTGGGATTTGAAATTACAACATTCTAGCCAGTAGTCCAACATCTTAACCACTGAGCAGCACTGCCCCACTGGGACACACACAGTGCACACACTGCATGCTGGGAGCTCCTACGGCTACACACTCTCAACCCCCAGAAGTCCCCTCCTACTCCCTACAATCCACCACAATATGTAAAATGTCTTCTGTATGCGAATACAGTGAATGGTTAATGCATACTTCCATAGGAATAATTTCATATTCATTTCTTCTGTGATATTTTTCTAAATTAGTAGGAAATAATCGAAAAACCCTTCTTTTGTTTCTTAGTTTACTCGTTCAATCAGCCAGTCATGCAGCAGCATCATGATGCATAAAATCACTCTTACACAGGTGAAAAGCTTCAGTTAATATTTACATTTCAACATCAGAATGAGGGGAAAAAATGTGATTTCAGTGACTTTGACCGTGACATGGGAGCTGGTAATGGGCTGGTTTCAGGCTGCGTATTTCAAAAACTGCTGATCTCCTGGGATTCATACAAAAAAGGCAGTAGAGTTGTGAAGAATGGTATAAAAATGCATGCAGTGAGTAGCAGTTCGCTAAGTGGATGAAAGACATCAGGCAGGAATAGCCAGAGTGCTTTGAGCCAGGAAATCTACAGTAACTCAAACAATTACTCTTTACAACCATGGTGCACAGAAAAGCATCCCAGAATGCACAGCACACCAAAGTTTAAGGCAGATGACACACACATCATGATCCAGTCCTGTGAGCCAAAAACAGGAAGCTATAGTGGACACAGACTCAACAAAACTAGATAGATGTTGCCAGGATCTGTAAACTCTACAGCCTGCTGTGTGTGAAAATCTCTGGAGGTTCTGAGATACTCGGACCATCCTGTCTGGCACGAACAACAAAGTCACAGAGATGACATTTCTTTCCCATTCTGAAGTTTGATGTGAGCGTTACCTGTAGCTGCTGGCCTGTGTCTGCATGATTTAATGCAGTGCACTGCAGCCACACGATTCCCTGATTAGATAACTGCATGAATGAGCAGATGTCCAGGTGTTCCTAATAAATGTCTGGTGAGTGTATCTACAGTACTGTGCAAAGGTGTTAGGCATGCTATCGTTTTTTTGGGTGTAAGTTTAGTCATTTTATATTTCCAAATGTTACTTTACCAACAAAAACTGAAATGTTACACAAAAATGTTTGTGTGTCAGTAATGAAAGCAACACATTACATAACAGAGCACGTTTCAGACAGAAAAACATAATGAAGGCTGCTGGGTTTTGCATGCAAAAAAAGAGGTGTTACTGTCAAAGTCTCCAGAAGAGCTGGAGCATGTTGGAGAATCTGCCACAGCTCTTCTGGAGACTTCCACTGTCACACTTACTTCCTTTTGTTTGCATGCAAAACCCAGCAGCCTTCATTACGATTTTTGTATGAAAAGTGCTCTGTTATGTAACGTAAGATAAGACAAGGCATGATAAGACAAGACAAGACATGATAAGACAAGACATGATAAGACCAGACCAGACAAGACAAGACAAGACATGATAAGACAAGGTAATATAAGACAAGACATAAGACAAGATAAGATAAGACAAGACACGATAAGCCAAGACAAGACATGATAAGACGAGATAATATAAGACAAGTCATGATAAGACAAGACAACACAAGACATGATAAGACCAGACAAGACAAGAAATGATAAGACAAGACAAGAAATGATAAGACAAGACATGATGAGACAAGACAAGACATGATAAGACAAGACAAGACATGATAAGACAAGACAAGACAAAATAAGACAAGACCAGACATGATAAGACAAGACAAGACAAGACAAGACAAAATAAGACAACACAAGACAAGACAATCCTTTATTAGTCCCACATCTGGGAAATTTCTCAATGTGTTGCTTTCGTTACTTATATACAAACATTTGTGAGACATTTATTTTTTTTGGAAAAGTAACATTTGGAAACATAAATCTTTTTAACTCAATAATGGAGAACTCCAAATATAAAGTTGTGCCTAAAAAACAATAGGGTGCCTAAGACTTTAGCCCAGTTCTATATGTAGCATATCTTTATTTGATTTATGAATACAAATAAATCGTTTGCATGTGTGTTTTAATAATGAGGAGCGCCGATGCTTGAAAAACGTCAGCTGTAACCGGATACAAATCCTTCCTATAATTTGTCTGATTTACATATTTGACGGAAGCCTTTGTCTAAAGCGGCTCACGACGGGGGTGAAATCCAGCTGAAGAGCTGAACCATATCAGTGCCATATCATAACAGTGCTCAGACTGGAACTCACTGGAACCTTATAGTCAGGAGAAATTAGGGTTATTTGCTGAGCTCTCACTCCTCTAATATAATTACACTAGTGATTCGGAACACTTCCTTTCAGGGTACAGACACAGTTACTGCAGTGGTATCTTCGGGAGCTCTTTTGTATCTTTACTTATAGGACTCAGATGATACAGTGCACTTCTAAAACTTATATAAGGTACATAATTAGATACACCGTTTATAACTTGGGGAGCTGTACACCACTCTTTTTTTTTTTTTACTGAGAATGCAAGACTGTTGTCTAAATACAGACTTAATATCACCTAAAGCCGGTTTTAGACTGCGTCATTACACCAGACTTTTTAAGATTATTACTTGTCACAACGTACAAGGTGATCCCAATAAATTCTTGGCCCAATCCGGTAACATGCCATGGAACATCATGGTCATCATGTCAGATATGATGATGATCATCTAATGACAGAACTACCCTTAAGGAAAATCGATCAGCGCTATCGGATATTTTTTCTGGCCATTAGTAGACTGGAAGCTGTACATGTGTAGCTGTCTCGTGAGTTTTAGCATCGTTCTTTGCCGTTCTCCTGTTTTTTGGGGGGATTTTAGATGATCATTGTGTCAGTCTATGATTTCTGGCATTTCTGGCACTGAAACTCGTTTGCTTTGCAGAACTTTTTGTCCATGTTTGGTTGTGAAAGCACTAAATTGGCAGTTGATGTGCATCAGATTATAATGGAGTATGATGTCTTTGAGCTGCTGCTACTAGTTTGGGATTATAGGACTGAAGTGCAGTCTTAAGTATTGACTTGGGATTTTCTTAGACATAGAAGCATTTGTATTTGGACGTGTCTCAGGCTTGGCCACAGTGGCTTTGGTAAGAATGGTGTTGACCTTGAGTGGGAGAGTCAAAAATAATGTTTGTGCTCTTTTATTTTTTCGTGCAGAAAATTTGACAAGAAGGCAGTCCTTTTCTTCTAGAAAACATTAGCTAATCGTTGGTTCAGGGCATGAAAGAAGGCAACTAGCTGAAATAAAGGCTTCAAAAACATTTGAAGATTTTGGTCTCAAGCTTCACTCGGCATGTGGTCGCTTTCATTTGGTTGTGATCGCAGCCGGATCTGGAATCGGGCGAGGGTGAGCGACGCCCAACCCAAAGTTTGATCTGCCCACCCAGTTGTTTTTTCACTGATTTATTTCATTCACTGAAAGTGATTTGAGTAATAGTACAGCATCCCAACCAACACTGAAAGTATTTCGTAAACAAATGTTTACTCGGATGTCTGGTTTGTTAAAGCTGAGCCGGTACCAATAACGGCCATGGTTGGAATATTCGGCCACGCTAGGCGCCTGCTTCTGCTTCCCCTGCTGTCAGTTCCCCTGCTGGCGTGACTGACAGAGACGTGGTCTCCACAAAGACAGGATATGCTAATAGGAAATCTGCACTGGAAAAGGCATGCATCTGGTCATTATCTTTTCAACTGGAGCCTATGCAAAATACACAGCAACGCCACCTAGACACGTCATTGGTGCGTCCTACAGTGCATACATAAACCGACAGACATCTATGGAAGCTTCTAGATCTGTTTCTGCTGTGAGAATGGCGAGTTATCACGAGTTTGTGATTTTCAATGCAGATTAATTGTTGGAGGTCGTCAGATGGATTTAAGAAGCAGAGTTTGGATTTTCACCTGTGAGCATTTCAATGGTGTAACAGCAACCGTGACTACAGGAATTCCCACAAAACCTCAAACTTACGACAGCAGCGTGCCTGTAAACCGACTCTAAGTGAACGTGAACGGCGTCGGCTAGCAAGAACCGTTTCACGTGATAGACGTGCCTCGAGTAAAGAACATCAGCATGAGGACTGTGCAACGTTCCCTCCAAGATCCCGTGAGGAACCTACCAAGTATGTACTTCAGTATGGTACTTCAGTGTAGAGTGGTAATGTTTAAGAATAGACAAACCAGATGTACATTAAGACTAGTAAAATGCTCCATGCTGTATTTATAGCCCCCGGTGTGTGAAAAGGTGCTCACCCTCAATTCTAGTTTCACTCCCAATTTGAGAAGTCTTGATCCCGTCCTGGGTGTGATCTTGACCTTGACCGTTGACACACTCAGGGTTGGTTCTTGACCCACAGGTTCGTTCTGGTCTTGGACTTTTCTTTGACCTACTATATCTAGTCTACTACAGTAGTCTGACTAAACTATAGTAGGCTACTCACCATTACTGGCTGAACCTGATCACATTTGGCAAAGAGGGAAATCAGGCCAAAAACCAGGAAGCCAATATTTCCAAGTGGCAAAGATCTCATGAGATCTGATGCACTGATGTTGATCATCAGTCGAGATCTCTGACGCTCAGTAGCCTTAGTAGCTATTTAGGGAGCTTATGGCGTTGTAAAGTAGCTGAAATGAAGATGAGCGCAGATGGGTGATGATTTGCAGCAGGTCTGTTGGGTTAGTGATGTTTCCCCACATCAGTGAGTGTGCTTTAGCGAGTGCGCGTCGCTTACTTCAGGACCAATGAAACAGAGAGAGGGAGAGTGAGAGAGGGAGAGAGATAGAGAGAGAGATAGAGAGAGAGATAGAGAGAGAGGGGGAGAAAGAGAGAGAGAGAGAGACGGAGCGCTCCATCTGTAGCTCCATCAGAGCGGCAGCAGTGTGCGCGCACGCCACGCGTCGCAGCTCGCAGGGAAAGAAAAAAAACCCACCCGGCACGAGCTTTTCGCCTCCGGATACCGCATTTCTCTCATCACACCTCGCTGTTTTTCACGCAGGACACACGAGATCGCCTTTAACCAAACTCAGAAGAAAGCGCGCCGTTATACAATCTCCAACCGCTCTTACTTGACTGTCTGTCTCTCTGTCTGTCTGTCTGTCTGTAATAAAGTCTCAGGCATCTTTACACGCCGAGACGTTAAACAACAACAACAACAACGTATTCTTGGTGATTTTTTTTTTCCATTGACGCTGGAATGAACTCGGTCGGAAGCTTTTTCCGTTTGGATGGCTGATTTTTTGTCGGCGCTCGTTCTCCAGTTACACCAGTAACAATTTGCCGTGATGCGCTGCAGCTCCGTCGGCGAGTCCTCCAGCACCTGAGCCGCGGGTGGCGCACCGGGTTGGGGCAGAGAGCTGACGGTAAGCTGAAATGTGTGTGTGTGTGTATATGTGTGTGTGTGTGTGTGTGAGAGAGAGAGAGAAAGTTTGAAGTGCAGCCTGTGCGGAGGTGATGCAGCGTGGGCGAGCAGATCCGACTCCTGTGCGTAAAAAGTGCCATAACCGCACTGCACTAGCAGGGATTGCCTCATCCTGCCTAATGGTTAGTAGATATACTGGTCCGACTGGTTCAATGGGGTTGAGGGGTTTTAAGGGGTTTGAGATGGTAACTGTGTGGGCGGAAGAGGCTCGCATACAGAATCCCGGTGTGGGTATATAATAAGCGCAGTGTATCGCTGCAGATACACAGTGATGCTTCATGTACTGCATTCCTACAAATCAGATGGCGATGTGAATCCAGCAGTTCACTTCCGAGCCAACATGCACTTTGGGGAACAAAGAACGCCGGTGCTTCCCGCTGGGATGTGTGTAGGCTGGAGAGTGTTTGGCTGTGCTTCATGACAAGACGCACATGGATGTAATGCGCTTTGTATGTCAGTGTGTGTGTGTGTCTGTGTGTGTCTGTGTGTGTGTATGTGTGTAGAAAGCGACTCAGGGCTCCAGTGGTGCGAGGTGCGAGGCTGGCAGGCAGAAGAGTTGGACCTGCTGGGATGGCACAGGCTCCACACACACACACACACACACACACACACACACACACACACACACACTGCAGTCTCTGTCTTTACTCACAGTCAGCAAAGGGGGAGAGAGAGAGAGAGAGAGAGAGAGGGAGGAAAAATAATCTAAATGTTGCTACATTATTTCCTTAACTGTATTGGTTTTGACCAACCCTAATGAGTTCTCAAATCTTGTAAATGTTACTACATGTTAATAAGCGCTTAATAAACGGAGAATGGGGGGCTATACACATGGGGAGAAAAACTGTGGCTTTATTGTCGGAGCTGTCGAGAGAGGGATTCATGATAAATGATAGATGATGAAGAACAAAATCTTTTGCCGTTACTAATGCGCATATTCTCTCTCTGTTTTTCTCTCTCTCTCTGTCTCTGTCTCTTGCTCTCTCTCTCTCTCTCTCTCTCTCTCTCTCTCTCACAAACACACACACACACATAAACACACACAAAAAAACACACCACCCCCCCCAGCACTAACAGCACTATCCTGCCAATCAGGATGAAGACGAGTCTTGCATCTCGGAATCGACGTCGGCACCAATCCGCAGGGCAAAATATGTCCCGATGGTTCATAAAACCCAGAGCCAAGAGGATTAGATTGAAACTTTAGGGAATTGGTTTGGACAGCATAATTGACTCCTCTTACCGGAAGTGTCACTCAGACCGGGGGAAATGGCTCCCCACCCCCACCGGGTTGTTGAGATTACTCGCAGTAAAGAAGCCATTCAGTCCCCCGGTGCTGTTCATGCGACTCATGTTGCTATTGGTTCATTTGGAAATTGGCTATTTAGCAGTGGAGTATACGCCGAAACGTTCATCACTACAGGCTGAGAAGTGTCTCATAAACAAAGCCAAGTGCCCATGTTTACTGATTGTGTAGGGAATTATATACAGTAGGGTGTGTTATTGAATTAATTCATTTTCACGTTCAGGGTCAGGTGATAACCGGGGAATCATTGTGATACGTACGGTATATCTGCAGGTTTGGTGCAAAATTGAATTAAGGCCAATTACAGGCTTCGTCTTTATATTTGGTGCTGTAGGAAGTACATTTACAGTTCTAATTATTACAAGTCAAAAGATAAGCGCTTGTTGAAGAGGATGTTGCTTGCTTGGCAGGTAGAACGTGAACATGCACTGCGTTTGAAACCGTCTACTTCGACTGGAACGGTTCTGGATTCTGATGTCTGTTCGTGTGGTGCAACCTATTTTTGGTGTAACCATTCTGCACGGAATATTTCAGCAATTCGAGAGCGCATTCAAGGAAGAAAACACTGACAGAAAAGACCTCAATTTATGACTCGGGCCTGTGATAGTTAATCTTATTTAGTGTGTCATACGGTGACTTCAGCCTGCAGTTGCTGTGAGGCATTTTACTGCTGCAACTCTTCCTCATCCTATGGGGATTTTTCTTATTATGGTTTAATGCTGTTGTAGGTCTGCACAGGAACAGGAGTCATTCAGGAGGTTAAAATTCTTCTCATTAAAAACCAGCAGCAGAACGCCACCGAGTGCACCGCAAAGAATGTTCGTGCAAGCGACAAACTTTTTTACTCGTAGACGTTTATCTTCCATTATCAAGGACTGTGCCAGATGCTGCAAAATCCCGGGAAAGGCGTAATACCCTCTTAAATCTTCCTGAACTCTCAGGATGGCAGAAAACTGCCAGTCAGCATTCTGTCAGCTTGTATCAGCCGAATAATAAAACCGTAGCCTTTCCAGGTCGGTGCTAAGTCAAAGGCCATTGCATCACCATTACATCGAAACCTTTAGCAATAAATCAGTAGAATGTCCAAGCCAGATTAGCTGCCACACAAACACTGCAGGAATCTGAGTCTGCCTCCAAACCCACAGCAATTTGTCTTCTTAAGCTCTAACCAGTTACTTCCACTAACAACAACATCAACAAAAAAAAAACTATTTCTGGCATCAGTATATAAAGAATATAAAGTACTGACTGTATCTGCAACCTGTGCTCTTCACATGACCGTGTTTTTCTTTTTCACCGCTCCCCTAAGAATTGCAAATGTCAAGGGGAAATGAATGCATTAGTATATTTTTGCTTTTATTTCCATACATCTGCGTTTGCCTGTATAATCTCGATTGATTCACTCCCAACATTCTGCAGACCCGGTGTGGGAAAATGAAATGGACAAGAGCTCTTAGCCAATCAGGTCGTGTTATGTTTCACCGCAAAGCAGGAGTGTAATTGAAAGGAATTACTCTGGAATAAGAATATCATTTCAGATGGTCACACTCACCAGCCGATCAGAACGTTTTATTGGTGCTTATACAGTTGTCAGAGGCATTGTTGGCAAAGCCTTAGAGTCTGGTTTTGATTGATGCAATCAGACCACTTTACATACAGCCAATTAACACGTCTTAAAAATGTAATTATGTCAGCATGTGTCCATTAAAAGGCAAATTTAATTTGTCAGATTGTTGTAATCCCATCCAGATGTTCTCTTGGCGTCTGTTAAAGGATGGGTTTTACCGGGACTTTTAGTAACCGCTTTATCCTGGTCAGGGTTGCGCTGGATCCGGATCTCGTCTCAGGGACGCTGGGAGTGAGGTGGGAATACACCCTGGATGAGTTGCCAGTACATCACAGGACACCATACACACACACACACACACACACACACACACACACACACACACATACACACACAAACCTAGGCATAGATAGTAACCTGAGCTCAGGATCAAACTGAGGACCTTGAAGCCGTGAAGCAGCAACACTGCTGAATCTGCTGCACCACAATGCAAGAAGGGCTGTAATTTGAAAAAAAAATGTAAATGGTTAAGAATTACTGTCCAATATTACCAGTATCATTGAGCTAACAATGTAATGGTAGCTCCAAGTGGCCATTTTAAGTTCAGGTTAGAAGATGCATAGATATCAGAGAGTCCAAGTTCAAGTCTCAAGTCTTTGAGCTAGTGTTCAGTTCAAGTCTCAAGTCTCAAGTCTCTTATGGTTATGTCGTCTGTGGCCATGTACAGGGGTTAGACAATGAAACTGAAACACCTGTCATTTTAGAGCACAATAATTTATTAGTATGGTGCAGGGCCTCCTTTTGTGGCCAGTACAGCGTCAATTCGTCTTGGGAATGACATCTACAAGTTCTGCACAGTGGTCAGAGGGATTTTAAGCCATTCTTCTT
>JAOVYV010000048.1:24527184-24537252 GCA_025674545.1 Hassar affinis
TAATTGAACCTTCACACTCTGCTCTTACTGGTGCAATGTGCAATTAATTAAGATTGGCCACCAGGCTGGTCCAATTTTTCCATGAAACCTCCCACACTAACCCACTGAGGCAATACTCCCAATACATCAACTTCAAGAACTGACTGTTCACTTGCTGCCTAATATATCGCACCCCCTTGACAGGTGCCACTGTAACAAGATAATCGAAGTTATTCACTTTACCTGTCAGCGGTTTTAATGTTATGGCTGATTGTTGTATGTATATTGCCATTTTATGGGGGGGGGGGGTGGTTACTGCACTCCTTATCTCATGTTCAGCTAAAATTCACTAACATGAATCTCTCAAAACACACAAATTTTCTTTATATTTTTGGCTAAACAACCATTGATATAGGAAAAGCTCTCTGAATTATTGCATGTCATTTATGGCATACGTTATTTATTTTTTTGTATTTCGGTGTCTACCCCTCAGAGGTATATTACCTGGGAGTAGTTCATTTCCAGCAGGCGCTTACTGCAGTCATGCTGTTTCTGTGGATGAATATTAAATGGCATTTTTAGGGCATATAGTCAATGACGTATGCATACTCTACACCTCCGTCATGTTAATGTTCGCTCTGCTGATGCTTTCCATTGCATGTTCAAATCCATTTGAGTACTGAATCTTTTCAGTATTTAACATTCGGGAGGAATGATTCATTTACGCATAAACCAAATGTAAGAGTTTAAAATGAGGCAGAATCCTTTTAAAGGACATTTTGTGATCGAGAATCGGATCGTTTTTTTCCGCGTCCCTATCCCTGTCTGTGTGTTTGTGGGAGTGAGGAGTTTCTATCACGAGCCGACATCATCGCATCATCAAATAGCGCCGCATTGTTGTAGCTCTGAAAGGAAGCCACACATAAATGCAAATCCTTTACTCTGAGTCCCCCAACAATATTGGCATCATACAGTGCTGAAATCTTTAGCAGGCTGATTCAGGGAAGAGCCACAGCATTATGGGTGTGTATGTGTGCGTGTGTACCTTGTTTTTATATCTTTGTCCCCACATTTGCTGGTTGCACATTTTGCTGGTTCTCATAAGGAAAGTGTTTTTTGTGTTGTAGAAGCTTTTAACAAAAATGAAAAAAAGAAAAATAAAAGGGCCACAAAATGGCTTTTCTATTACTGAAGTTAGGGTTAAGGGTTAAGGTTAGGGTTAAGGTTAAGGTTAGGGTTAAGGTTAGGGTTAGGCATAGCATTAATTAGCCATATAAATAGTTATGTCAGGGCAAGGTCCTCACAAGAATAGCAGGACAAAACTGTGTGTGTGTGTCTGCGTCCATATGCGTGTGTGTGCATGTGTGTTGGACGGAGGCACGTCTGTTTGTTTGGCCAGGAGTCAGCATGTGTGTGTGTTGCCTACGAGAGCAGATTGGAGCATATTGCGCAGACTCTGGCCATGTTCTGTCTTCAAAGCGAGGGGAGAAAACAGGACAGCACGGAGACTCCGGAGCCATACACACGTGATGCCTCTGGCACTGCCAGCCTTTGGTCTGAATCCGAGCTGCATGTGTGTGTGTGTGTGTGTGTGGTTCTGTCTGTCCCACCGTATGCCTGTCCACTTTCTGGCTTGGCTTTCTCAGTCACTCTGACTGACACACACACACACACACACACACCTCAGATAAGAATAGGTGTAAGCTCCCGGTGACATCTAATTACACAGAGCAATGGATTACAGAGAGAGAAAGAGGTACGAAGAGACATTGGAGGGAGAAGAAGCACGACAGAATTAGCGAATAATTGGCGTGGCTCTGCACTGACTCATACGCCAGGACATTCTGAGTCGTATGAGAGAAGAGTGCTTCTTGTCAGCTGTATAATGCTGGTAAGAGTGTTCTCTCTCTCTCTCTCTCTCTCTCTCTCTCTCTCTCTATACCTCTCTGGTTAAAACCTGAACATTTATTGCTGGGAGGATAATAGACTGGCATTATATAATAAACTTTGCACTCTGTGCCATGGTGTTAAGGAATGAAAAATGAACGTTGGAGATAAGTCATTTTTGCAGTTGAATGATGGAGAGAATGAGCTTTGGCTGAACCCTTCATAGCATTATTAGTGGCCGCCAGGGAGAGCTTGATGTTGCGCGTGCATGCACACACATACACACACAAACCTGTTTGTCCAAACTGCACTCAGATTGTCACTCAGTATAAATTATTAGGCAGATATTGTGTATATTAGGGATGTAACCGAATACAAATACATTATCCGGCTTGAACGGATGATGTCTTCTAAATGAATACAAATACAGGCAGGAGAAGAGACACTATTATTCTGTTGTTTGTTTGCTTTCTAAACCTTGCCAGAAATTGCGTCTATTTGACACTACGGCTGTTTCCCAATATCAAGGACAGATCCTTAAAGGCGGGTGAAATCGAGTGATGCCGAAGGATGATGTTCCAATGTCTAGGATCCTTCCAAGTCAACCAAGAACCACGTTCTTCATTTCAGAGAACTTTCAAGGATGCCTAAATATACAGTCCCTTCGGCGTTCTTAACTTACCCACAATCCTATGTTCTTGTACTTTGAACTGTAGGGTGGAACAGAAGGCGAGAACTCTTGGTTTTGGTCATGCAGGATTAAATAGGACATTACAGCACGATAAGGAAGGTCTGAGTTTTGAGATCAAGAAGAAACCATAGAACCTGGTATGATTTACTGTCCTGAATATGACACAGAGAGAAGGGAACTGATACTGAAGCGTAATGAAATGAAGTGAGGCTTTGATATATGTGATCTTTTACAAAGATGTTCTAGGAAGAAATCTATTTTTGTTTTAATAGCTTAGTAAAATGCATTGGCTAGAGAGAATATAACTTTTTCTTATTTATTATTCCTATTTGCTCTATTATTGTTATTTATTATTAGAATTAATGAGTGCATAGTTAGATTCCCCATCCACACTCCAGCCCAGTTCATGCACCATGATGTTGCTTGGCAACAAGCATAAAAATCAAGAAGAAGAAGAAGAAGGTGGGACCTTAACAGTGATGCACACCTGCACACCTGCTAGACTATTATGTGTTCTCCGAATACTAGGAAGGGGTCCTGAAAGACCCGACTTGGAAAGACCCATCATACCAAGGATGCAATCCTGACATTGGGAAAGGGCTTAGATCTCTTCGGGACAGGGATCCTGTCGAGCGCAACAGAAAAACTTGCAAGCGACAGGTTTATATTTTGATATGATATGGGCTTGAGACACAAGAGCGCTAGAAAACAAATACTCCTAAGCCTCCTAAGCCGACACTGCTGCATTCTACCTCTGTATTTTTTTCAGTGTTTCCATGGGCATAGGATTCCTACGAAATTACTTCTGATGTAGTCCACTACCTCTTCAGATTTAAATCCAAACACAGACATGGATATTAATATATGAAGCAGTAGACACAAATACAGTATATAGTGCCATCATATTACACACAATATTACAGTCTATGGCAAGTCTATGGCATGTGGCACACATCATTTATACAACTGAGCAGCTGAGGGTTAAGGGCCTTGCTCAGGGGCCCAATATTGGCAGCTTGGTGGTTCTGGGATTTGAACTTCTGACCTTCAGATCAATAATCCAATGTCTTAACCACTAAGCTACCACTGCCACTGTTAAACTACTATGCATATTAGACTTTAGTAATAATGCTGTTAAATACTTTGACAAGAATTTTCATTTAAAATGCTTCAGGTGTGCTGAGCTCTTAAGCAGTATTCATAAATAGTGATCTATATTGGCTACAGCATTATGGAAAGAGCCACACCCGTGCCACTAAATAATGCAAATTGTGAGCAAGGAACCTAGATCTCAAAAGATGAACAAAATGATTAGATCCCTGTGTGCTTATAACGAATGCAAATATAATACAAGTAATGAAGGCACACAGCTGTTTTAATACATACATTATTCACTGTGCTGCTGGTTTATTAGGTGCACCCACCTTGTCCCTAAACTCATTTTCTCTCTTATTAGGTACCATACAGGTACATTTTATAGGTACACAATTATGATACACAATTTTTCCCCCTTATACCCCATCTGTCAGAACGCAGCAGCCAGCACAGGACCACTGCTGCAGATATTATTTGGGTGGTGGATGAAGAAGCAGTAATTCTAGTGTAGTGAAATAGCTTTATGCTGATACTACATAGTAATTTAGCATATAGCCATTTCAAGAAGAGACCAAAATAACCCACTAAGAAATGCAGAAATGCTCTTCGGTTGCCTTTTTTAGCCTCCAGCCTTTTAGGCAGATTTGTGCTTTTTGAGATTTTTTTTTTATTTTTTACAAAAAGCGCAAAAAGAAACAGACTTGCTTATTAAGCAGAGGAAATACTTTATCCAGATTACCTTTATATTTGGTAATACAAGTAGAATAGGTACCTAGGATAGTGATTAGTGGTGATGGATAACACTGTAAAGCTGTATGCTACTTACTTGACTTAATGAAGCAGGAGTCAAAAATAGTTGTGTTAAATGATCCAGCAGGCATGTGCCACTAATTTGTGATATGAAATATTTTGATATACAAAATGCATGGGGCTGTTATAACAGGTCTTTCATACGGCTTAGGAATATGTTTACCGACATGTGCCTGAATGCACAACTATTGGCACCCCCGGTAAAGATGTGTATAAAAGGGTTCTAAGAAATTCACCTTTTAGCTTAATCTCACACTGAATAAAATGAAAAAAGCCAACTTTTAATTTATTATGAAGGACAAAATCCCTTAAGAAAGAATCATTTTTATCAACACTGCACGCGCCATAATTATTGGCACCCTTGCATTTTAATACTTTGTACAACCTCCTTTGCCTATAAAACAGCACTTAATCTTTTGCTATAACATACTATATGGTTAAAGAATACAGAGCAGGGAAATTGAGATCAGTCCACTTTACAGAATCTCTCCTAGGCCCCTGGTTGTGCACACCTCTCCTCTTTAGCTCAACTAGTCTTCGAGGTTTACATCAGAGGACTCAAGAGGCCATGGAAGAAGCCAGTTTTTGTGTTCAGTAAACCATTTTTGTGTCGCTCTGGACATTTGTTTTGAATCATTGTCTTGCTGGAAGATCCGACAATGATCCATTTTTAGTTTTTTGGCAGAGGAACGCAGATTGCCTCAGTGAAAAAAGGAAGTCATGGATTGCAGCTTGAACCATATTAAACTCTCTGAAAACTTAAAAAAAGTAAAATGTAAATGAGGAAAAAGCTTGAGTTACATTTTGTTTCTAAGAATTCTCTGGATGCAAATAATTGTGGAAAATGTGGATTTGTTAAAAATAATTATTTCTTGATGAGGGATTTTTTTTCCTCTCAGAATAAATTTACTTCAATTAAAGCTTGGCTTTTTCTTATTTTTTTCAGGGTGAGATTAAGCGAATACACCAAAAGATGAATTTCTTTTAACCCTTTTTACTCATCTTTAGCAGAGGGGGTAGAGACTGTGCCAGTGGAGGAGACTGTAAAAGTCACATTCCCAAAACACATCTATTCAGAGGAGACCTCCTGAAGGCTAGAGCAATACTAGACCTTTCTAAATTCAAGATGATTGATAGGCAAGTAGAGACATCAGCTTGTTTTAATCTGATCTTAAATATGAGTAAGTCGGTGACTGTGCATCGAATCTCATAGAGAAATATACTTTTAAAGGCAGGCAGTATCTGTAATTTAGTAGTTAGTGCTATATTCATCAGCTAAATTCAGCGTGATGAGGTGAAAACAAGTAAACAGGAATCAATATGAGCAGTAAACAGTAATAAAGGTTAGGGAGTTATGATGACATGGGAATTTGTGTCAAAAAAACATGTAAAAACTTTGCAGTTATTGTTTTTTTCTTACAGATAGCTCAAAGATTAAAGTACACGATAGAAATGTCAACTAACTCTCAGGAGACTTGTTTTATCAACACCATGGACAACCAGTGAAATGGAACAATTTAACAACACATAGTGAAGGAAAAAGCTGAAAAATATTCAGCCAAATTGGAATAAAGTGGTACACTGTGGTTAAGGTTCCCTGCATGATGTAAGTCAGAATCCCAGTACAATCGCTAGTGGGCACTTGAGCAAGACCCTTAACCCTCAGCTGTATATCCTTGGATTTTGTTCCGCCTTATTTATATGGTAGTTTGGATAAAAATCTCTGCAAATGAATAAATGGAAATGTGAACATTCCCGAGCTCTCCATTTCAGCAGCTCTGTGGCTATCTTCACAATGGCTTCCTCCTGCTATCTTTCTCATGCCAAGAGCTATTCCCCGATAAAGTATTTATGTTTCCAATGTTTTTTTTAGAAGCCTATGCAAGCTCTCAGTATGTGGAAGAGGATTTTATACATGCGGAATCAACAAAGTGCATCACATACTGCAACATGCCTGCAGCAATATTGTGCGGTGAGAACCGTCATACAAATTCAAAGACAGACAAAATCTACAGCAGGAAAGAAATAGCACCAAAAGGGAAGGAAAGAAAGGCATAAAGAAGAGAGAAGCGGTAGAACAGAAGGAAGAGACATGCTTAAGGTCCAAAAGAGAGAAAATAGAAAAGGACTCAAGCTCGAGCCGGAGCCATTTGCTGGCAGTGAAATGTGAGTCATGGCGAAGACGAGAGAGAGCACAAGTAGACGAAATGAAAACAGCAGAGTGGAGGAGGGAGGTCACAGGAAACTCTCACTCGCCCGCATGCGCCACTTTTCTTTGATTTAAATCAAGTTAAAATTCAATTAAACTAAACAAGTCTCTTCTCTATTACCTCTCTAAGGAAGTTAAGAGATGCCAATACATAGGCACATGACCACACACACACACACACACACACACACACACATCGAAAGCAAAGCTTGTGTTTGTGGCGCTATTCAAAGGACACTTAATATTAATCACACTCTCCAAAAATAATACTGTTGTTGCTAAGCAACAGCCAGGCCTCCTCGGGCGATGAAGGAATTTCTCTAAATAAATAGTGATCCTGCACAATATTGGCCGCAACGTTACAGAAAGCACCACACACACACACACACACACACACGCACACATACACACACAACTAGATAATGCAGAAGTGTGTCTCAGCTGTGATTGACAGAGAAGATTGATGACTGCTGAATTTCAGGAGAAATTGTAGACCAGGAAAAAATTATTAGAACTGCCCAACCCTGGTTATAATATGTTTATAATAAAAGGTAAATAGGATCATGGAAATAAAGGCACTCAGACATTTTTTTTGCAGCCCACATAGCCCTTTTAATAATAGCATACATATACAGTATACACTGAGGTGCCATTTTGGGCTTTGTAACTACACACATTTGCCCCTCTATCAGCTAAATCTCTCATAAAGGGGCACTTTCTAGTAATGTAGTCTTTGAAAGCCATCCATCCATAAACCACTGCTGGGGTCTAGAAATGATTTTGGTGGTGGCTAAAGATACAGCAGTGCTGCTCAAATACTGATCATTACTAGCAGTTTGTAATTGCGTTATAGTTAATGCTTTCACACATATAGTACACGTGCTATACTGACATTGTGGTGCGAGGTTTTGTAGTGAATCATATCAGCACAAAGAAACTCTAACTGCTATATGTAATATATGTAATATAGCTAGTGCAAAGGAACTCTTTTCTACAAAATCTCTCTACAAAATAGACTGAATTATGGTGTAGTGTAGCTTAAACAGCAGAGATGCTTCACATTATCTAGAAAAAACCTTCCCCTTACATTTCTCAACCAAGGAATCATGGATGAAACTGAATACAAATACTTTACTCAGGATGAACAGATCTACCCCCAACACCTTCCACATGACAACAGTGAAAATGTAGGGTTTGGAGAAAAAGGAAACGTTTTTTTGCGGGGCGGATGCTGAATGCTGAGTTCTCAAAACGTTATCGTGTGGATGCGGAAAAATGTTGCTTTCAGAAGAAGGTTTCTTTTATTCCTCTCTCATGCTCAACCCCCTGATTTACCCTTAGTTCTCTGACTTACCCCACAGGTTACTGTATTATCCTCAGCCCCCTGAGCTTCCCCCAGTTTCTCATCTCGACTCCTTAGCACACACTCAAATTCATATGGCACACTGTGTCTCACCTTGTTTTTTTTTAATCTTATCTTAGCTTCCTATCTCACTCAAGGCTCCTTCCGAGCTCTTAGTCTGCATGCCTTATCCTCTGCTTTATTTCTCTACCTTAGCTTAATATCTCACCCTCAAGCACCCATTTTCAGCTTCCGCTTCATGTCTGACCGTTAGTTCATTGGCTCTTCCTTATCTCCATGTCTCACCTGGAGCTGCTAGCCCTCAGCCTTCGATCTCACCAATGCCCTGTTTCATCCTCAACTTCCTTTCTTATCCTCAGCGCTCCTTCCTGCCCCCAGTTCCCTGTCTCACCCTCAGCTGTCTCTCTGTTCAGGCCCCATGAGGCTGTAGCTTTAATCAAGCACATGCTCCTATCACAGCCAACATGACCTTTCAGGTGCTGGCACTTTCTGGCGTGACCTTTTAGAGTGAATGGCTGAGCGGGAAGCTCAGACTAATGCGCACTGTAATGGAAGATAATGTGAACCGCTACTCAAGGCTGCACATTCTCTACGTGTGAGAGGCCCACTTATCCATTGCTTGTCGCAGCACCACCATCACACACTGCTCTTCTAGGGCTATAAGCTGTCCTTTGTTGCTCTCAGTATCTGTCTTTATCTCCCTTACACTCTCTGATATTCTGTCTATTCCTCACTTTGCCCCAACATTACACTAGCTTAACTTTTCTACTAAACTGCTCATTTTTCTGTGGGCATCTTTTTCCAAAGCTTCAGCCCCTTTTTTTATTTATGTCTTTTATATATGACAATGGCTCATGTTTCCGTGCATCATTTGCTCCTTTTAGCTCTGCAGGCCCTTAAATTAGATAACGACATTAATTGCTGTTTATGATGTGCAGTCTGTGTATATTCTATACCCTATTCTGCTTCTTGTATAAGTTTGTTGACAATGACAGGCACACACATCCAGACTAATATACTGTATACACACTGATCAGCCATAACACTAAAACCACCTCCTTGTATCTACACTCTTTGTCCATTTTCTCAGCTCCACTGACCTTACAGGTGAACTTTGCAGTTCTATAGATATATAGAGACTGTAGTCCATCTGTTTCTCTGCATAATTTGTTAGCCCCCTTTGACGCTGTTCTTCAGTGAACAGGAACCCCACAGGACCCCAACAGAGCAGGTATTATTTAAGTGGTGTATGATTGTCAGCATTGCAGTGACCCTGATGTGGTGGTGGTGTACTAGACTGTGTTGTGCTGGTACGATTGGATCAGACACTGCAGTGCTGCTGGAGTTTTTAAACACTCCAGTGTCCACTCACTGCAGAGGCAGTAATTCATCTGTTGATCATGCTCTAGTCCTTCATCAGTGGTCACAGGATGCTGCCACGGGACACTGTTAGCTGGATATTTTTGGTTGGTGAACTACCCTAAAAAGCCTTAACCTTTTAAGTATTGGGGAAAAAATATATCCCTGTTAAATATCAGTTGAAAATAAATATATAAATTGAAAAGTAAGCATTTATCCATGTGTAGGATGAGAAAAAAAGTAAAAAGAATGTATAATTAAATACAACATTGTAAAATTACCAACATTATTGATATGTAAAACTGTACCTACTGTAGCACTATTGAATGAAAAAAAACGTTTCAAACTAGCTAAGGATTTTGTTGTAATCTGGAACAAAAATTGGTTTTATTTCATTTGATTTCATTTAAGGTTTTGATCAACCAGAGCAGTAACTCACCTGTGGATGCACAGTTTGTGTTAGTCATCCCCTAGACCTTCATCGGTGGTCACAGGACACTGCCCATGGGACACTGTTGACTGCATATATTTGGTTTGGTTGGTTGGTGGACTAGCAGTGACACTGAGGGGTTTAAAAACTTCAGCAGCACTTCTATAAAATGAACAAAGCGTGTAGATAAAAGTGGGTGGTTTTAAAGTTATCGGCTGGCCGGTGTATGTGTGTGTTTACATATA
>JAOVYV010000048.1:24575135-24593851 GCA_025674545.1 Hassar affinis
GTATCCAGGGTAATGTCAGCATACCAGGAAATGTTTTCCACCACCAGCATCACGTAGTGACCTGTCCACTATCCTGCAAGAAGAATAGCTTAAAATCCCTCTGACCACTGTGCAGGACTTGTATATGTCATTCCCAAGACAAATTGACGCTGTATTGACCGCAAAAGGAGGCCCTACACCATACTAATAAATTATTGTGGTCTAAAAAGACAGGTATTTCAGTTTCATTGTCTAACCCCTGTATATCTCTATGAAGTGAGATATTCAGTTATGAGTCAAAGCCACATGCAAGATAACACAAACAGACTGTGATCAGAATAAAATGCAAAGACAAGGTTGTCTTCCCTGTCTGAAAATATATAGATGCAAATAATGTAAATAAAAAATATATAAAATAAATAGTGTATATTACATTACAACAGGTCTATCTCTGAGAATGCTCTTTTAGCTCTTTTCATCAATAATAAAAGACTGACCGAAATAGAGTACAATTATACTGTAAAGTACACCGATCAGCCATAAAATTAAAACCACCTGCCTAAAATTGTGCAGGTCCCCCTTATGCCACCAAATCAGCTTTGAGCCATTGAGGCATTGACTCCACAAGACCTCTGAAGGTATACTATGGTATCTACAACCCCAATTCCAAAACAGCTGGGAAATTGTCCATCCATCTTCTTCCGCTTATCTGGGGCCGGGTCATGGGGGCAGCAGTCTAAGCAGAGATGCCCAGACTTCCCTCTCCCCCGACACCTCAGCCAGCTCCCCGGGAGGAATCCCGAGGCTTTCCCAGGCCAGCCGAGAGACATAGTCCCTCCAGCGTGTCCTGGGTGTTCCCCGAGGTCTCCTCCAGGCTCAGCCACACCTTCCTCATTGGAAGATGTGATGGTGGAATTGAGGAGATCCTCAAAGTATTCCTTCCACCGCCCAACAATATCCTCTGTTGAGGTTAACAACTACCCATCTGCACTGTTAACACTGTTGGCAGGGTATTGCTTCCCTCTTCTGAGGGACCAGACAGTTTGCCAGAATCGCTTCGAGGCAGACCGATAGTCCTTCTCCATGGCCTCCCCGAACTCCTCCTAGTTCCTGGTTTTTACCTCTGCAACTGCCTGAGCTGCAGCATGCTTGGCCTCCCGGTACCCATCAGCTGCCTCGGAAGACCCAGAGGCCAACATGGCCTGATAAGTCTTCTTCTTCAGCTTGACGGCATCCCTTACTTCCGGTGTCCACCACCAGGTTCGGGGGTTGCCACCACGACAGGCACCGGCGACCTTACGTCCACAGCTCTGAACAGGTGGTGATCAGTTGACAGTTCTGCCCCTCTCTTCACCGAGTGTCCCAAACAGAGGGCCGGAGATCAGATGAGACGACAACAAAGTCTATCATCGATCTCCGGCCTAGGGTGTTCTGGTGCCACATGCATTTATGGAAACCCCTATGCTCGAACATGGTGTTCGATATGGACAATCTGTAACTGGTACAGAAGTCCAATAACAAAACACCACTCAGGTTCAGATCGGGGAGGCCATTCCTCCCAATCAACCTTCTTCCTGGGGGCGTTGAAGTCCCCCAGTTGAACAATGGAGTACCCAGTTGGGGCACTTTACAGTACCCCTCCCAAGGACCCCAGAAAGGTCGGATACTCTGAACTGCCATTTGGCCCGTAGGTGCAAACAACAGTCAGAGCCCTCCCTCCTACCCGAAGGCGGAGAGAGGCGACCCTCTCGTTCACTGGGGTAAACTCCAACACGAGGCGGCTGAGCTGGGGAGCTATAAGCAAGCCCACTCCAGCCCGTTGTCTCTCGCCATGGGCAACTCCAGAGTAGTGGAGGCTCCAGCCCTTCTCGAGGAGTTGAAGCTCAGGCTCCTTCCCCCCCAGTGAGGAGATGTTCCACGTCCCAACAGCTAGCCGCTGTGTCCGGGAATCGGGCCGTCAAGGACCTCGCCTTCGACTGTCACCCAATCCACATAGCACCCGGCCCCAATGTATTCCTCTGTGGGTGGTGGTTCCACAAGAAGAATGGCCCACGTTGCCTCTTCGTGCTGAGCCTGGCTCCAGGGTGGGGCCCCAGCTGTGCAGTACTGGGCAGCATTGCAGGTCCTTTTAAGTGGTCTTTCATTGAGGCTTCTGAAAAATTTCCAGTGAAAAAATGCTGGGACAATGTGTAAAATGTAAATAAAAACAGAATGGAATGATTTGCAAATTTTATAAACCCATATTTTATTCACAATAGAACACAGAACACATATTGTTGAAAGTGAGACATTTTACAATTTCATGAAAAACATTAGTTCATTTTGAACTAGATGGCATCTCAAAGGAGCATCTCAAAAAAGTTTGGACAGGGCAACAAAATGCTGGAAAAGTAAGTGGTACTAATAAATAAAAACAGCTGCGGAGAAATCTAGAGAAATCTCTGTGCAAAGATGAGGGTCAATATTGGATGCTAGTGATCGTTGGGCCCTCGGGCGGCTCTGCATCAAAAACAGGCCTGATTCTGTACAGGAAATCACTGCATGGGCTCAGGAACACTTCCAGAAATCACTGTCTGTGATCACAGTTCACCAGGCAATCCACAAAAGTTAAAAGAAAAGTTAAAATAAGTTAAAGCTATATCATGCAAAGAAGAAGCCATATGTCAACACGCTCCAGTAACACCGTCAGCTTCTCTGGGCCAGAGCTCATTTAAAATGGACTGAGGCAAAATGGAAAACTGTTCTGTGGTCAGATTAATCAACATTTTAAATTCTTTGTGGAAAACATGAACACAGTGTCCTGTGGACTACAGAGGAAAGGGACCATCCAGCTTGTTCTCAGTGCACAGTTCAGAAGCCTGCATGTCTCATGTTATGGGGTTGCATTAGTGCCTATGGCAAGGGCAGCTTAACCATCTAGAAAGGCACTATCAATGCTGAACAGTAAATAGAGGTTTTAGAACATGTTTCTTTCATGGAAGGCCTTGCATATTTCAGCAAGACAATGCTAAACCATATACTGCATCCCTCACAACAGCATGATAGTGCAGTAGAAGAGGCTGGGTGCTGAACTGGTCTGTCTGCAGTCCAGACAGACCAGAAACAATGACTAGTTTCTTCACCTGTTCCCTGTCATCTTAATGCACCATTATCATTTTCATACCAAAGCAGTCTGCCTTGACAACGATAGATAGATAGATAGATAGATAGATAGATAGATAGATAGATAGATAGATAACCTTTTCAGTAGGTAAATACATAAAGAAGTATTCATTGCTATTTTATTGTTTTATTGTAGGTATATTTAATGAGCACAAATTGCATAAAAATCCTGCCTTGCATACAATCCTTGGCATGTGTTATTTGATAAAGCGTCTGCGTGCCAAGCGCGAAGTGAAAGAAGAGTACACATTGGAAGAAACAGGTTTTACAAGGCCACTCCTTTAACATAATGCATAATACATAGTTCATGGTTTTATCTTTCTCTTTTCTCTGTGTTTGCTAACGCTATTGGACCTTTACAACAACCTGAGAAGACATTACTTCTGGATGAATTTTTAGATCAGATCAACATGGCCTCTGTAGCAACAGGTAAAAAAGCTGATTTTTTTCCAATTTCACCTATCTGAAGTAACATTTGAATAAATTGTTTAAATAGTTCATACTGCTTGTACTCGTGCACTTGGGACACATTTTAAAAAAAAATTAGAAGTGTGAGACTGTCTTAGATGCAATGTTTTGATGAGAAACTTGTGTGTGAAGGCAGGGTAATTAAAATTTCAATAAAATTTTATTTCTAATGCACTTTTAACAATGCATCACTTTTATCAAAGCAGCTTTATAAGGACATAAAATTAAGACATATAGGTTTTTTCCCTAACTGTTATCCACCGTATAGTGCAATAGTAAATAATCCCTTCTATAACTGAGTACTATATAGTTTAAAGCATTTTAACCAGTAAACTGATTAAAAATTTCACATAAAGTCCACACTGCTGAAGTTATAAACAGCTCACTGAAGTGCAAACTCACTGAAGTGCAAAACTGTTCGTGGCAGTTAGTCTTAGCCATTATAGGAAGGCTGCTTACAGGGGTTAGACAATTAAACTGAAACACCTGTCATATTAGACCACAATAATTTATTAGTATGGTGTAGGGCTTCCTTTTGCGGAGAGGTGGGGGAGAAAAAGAAATACAGATGATTAGGTATGCTCTTCCACCAATCTTTAGAATAAAATGTACATTTTGTGCAAGCAGGGACTCTGGCAAGACTAACTTGAGAGAGCCCTGGGACATAAAGCGCCAGCCACTCCACCATCAACAAAACTGAGTGAAGGGGTGGGGGGTCGGGGGGGTTGCAACAGCATCCAAACATCCCAGTTTACCAGAATACTCTATGCCTACGAACCCTATTCTAGTAATATTATCTACATGAGAATCAAATGATAGTACTTCTGGTTTATCAGAATTAAGTAGAAGAAGGATATTCAGCATCCAGTGTCTAATGTCCTTTACACATTCCTTAACTTTATTAAGCTGGTGTCTCTCATCTGGCTTTGTTGAGACATGCAACTGTGGGTACCTGTGTTTACTATATTTACCTGATAACACTGGCGTTTACACGTTACCACATTTACAATGATTTTACCCAGAGGTAGCATATATAAAGAAAAGAGCAATGAGCCTAAAACAGAACCTTGACCTTAGTATTCTTGCAGAAATCACCATTAACTTCTATGGTCAGTCAAATAGGACCTGAACCAGGAGAGAGTTGTTCCCTTAACTCCAACAATATTTTCTAATCTATGAAAGAGGATAGTAAAACAGAAGGTGTCAAAAGCTGCACTAAGGTCAAGCAAAGACACACAACCCTGATCAGAGGCCAGTAGTTAGTCATTTACCACTTTAAGAATATATATGTTATTCACAATAGAACACAGAATACAGAACACAATGTTATAAGAATGGTTTAACATGGACAAATGTCCTCATTTAACATTTTATATGTCAGCATTGTAATATCAAACAAGCAACAGAAGCAGGTTAAAAGTGTGCATTAGTTTTACATTAAGTTAATACTTATATATAGTTAATCTTGTATGTCTCATTAAAGTAGCTTTTATGAGCAGGTCTGACACTGTACTTGTTCCTTATTGACCTTGTCATCAGGTAATGGTAATCACATTATAATTCTTATTTACATAATGATAAAGTAACTTCAAATGTTTTGAGCAGTTTTCCTTTTATTTTAACAGAAGAATACAACACTGCTTATCACAGTTATGCCAGTCTGGGAAATCCACACAACGAAAACAAAATTAAAAGAATTTGCAGCTCAGAACCTTTTCTTAAACCAAGAATGTCCCTAAAGAAGGTAATGTATAATAACATCTACTCATAATGGGTTCACCAACAAGAAACCATAAACACATCATGCGTTAGTATGTAGTTTTACCTCAGTTAAAATATAGTTTTACCTCAGAATGTAGTTTTATCTTAGTTAGAATGTAGTTTTACCTAAGTTAGGATGTAGATTCTAAGTCTTTTTGTAGTCTTTTCAAAGAGAGCACCAAAGATCATTTTATTTCTTGGTGACGCTTATAGGCACAGCTAAGATGATTTTTTTTTTCAATTCTTGACACTTGATTCTTTCCCATTTCTGAACTTTAGCAGTTCTCCAATAAAAATAGAGAATTATTTATTTAATTATTTATTTAAATTTACTGCTGCTCTTTAACCACTGTGTCCTTAGAATCTGACTCTTGTGTGGCTCGCTTCTTTAGCAAAATAAAAGTTTACATGTTTAACCACCCCCACTTGTTTACAGAAACCAGGAAATGACCTACACCAATCAAATTTTTTGTTTGAGGAGTCAAAAAATATCCTCAGAGAACTGGCAACAAAGCTGTGCAGAGTGTTTCAGGTAAATAATAATAATTACAGGTAAAAACAGGTGCAGACCATAATTTTAACTTATGCTAATGTGTGATGTGTTTGGGCTGAATTGAAGGGCAAATTTTGCTTGTGTTAGCTTTATTTTTGTTTAAGGAAAGACAGATGTTTTTGCCAATATTAGTAAGCATTAGTGTTAGTCTGTAGTGGTAAAAATACAAACTTGTTTCCTTATATGTCCAGTAAAGAATGAAAGAATGAAGAAAGAATGAAGTCTAGGAGTTTAGCTGTCACAGGTACAGATCCTGCTGGTTAAGCAGGAAATTTGAACAAAAATATGCACCAAGACTTGAAGTTTGATAGGAGCAAAATGTGGAAAGTCCCATAAGCTTTAAATGGTTTTTATTCTATTAAGTTTTTACAGTTTATATCACATTGTTTTAATATAATGTGTAATTTTAATATAACATAAAGACAACATGAGTAAACACAATATTCAGCTTTTAAACGATCATTCCATTTCTTGGAGATTTTTGTAGATTTAGTACTTGCCCTCCTAAAACTAATAATTTGTTGTACCACCCCTGGCAATAACAACTGCAATCAAACATTTGCAATAACTTGTGATGTGTCTTCTATACAGAACTGTTTTAATTTACTTAGGATTTTAAGTATCTCAATGGAATTCAAATAAGGACATTGACTCGGCCACTCCAAACCCTTAATTTTGTTTTTTTTCTCGCTTGTGTGCTTCAGATCATTGTCCTGCTGTAACCCAGCTGAGATTCAGCTTTAGGTCATTTAGGAGATTTAGCTTTAGGTCCTTCAGGATTTTCTGATTGAGATGAGAAATCAGGTTCTGTCAGTTATGACAAATCCTGCAGGTCCAGGCATCAAGTTTTAAATTTGTTCATGTTTAACAAACATAATTAACTAAAATAACACTGAAATATTAATTAAAATAACACTGAAAACCTATTCTTTGTCCTTTTGTCCTTAAGTAAAGTTAACAAATTTTAATTTGGAATTTTTGGAAAGTTTCAGAACTTTTCTGGAAATGGGATTTGATGACCTGAAATATTAAAGTGCAAAATATGCAAAAATGAGTGATGGATATTTCTCTTTATCTAGGGTCAAGTGTGTCAGAGGGAGGAGAAATCTATTGTGCTACCGGATTTACACAAACCGAGAAAGACAGAGCAGTTGTCCATCACAGACGGCAACATAAACCTACCACAGAAAAAACATCCTGAGGTACATGCAGTGATGTGTAATTAAAGATATGACCATAGGAAGAATTAGTTCATATGGTTGTGTGTATTCCTCCAGTGTGTATTTATATTTCCTTTTCATCTTTCAAGTTGCCAACCGTTAAACCGCAGGTTGGAAGTGAACAAATGTCTGAAATAGCAGGTGAGATTATTATTAAAAGTATTATGCATTTAAAATCATTACTCAAATTTGCTGAAATCACAGTGGCGTTGAAGCTGTAAAGGTAATCCAAAGGCAATAAAAAAAATATGTGGATCTTTGGTTAAGTTTGACTTCCAGGTCTGCCACAGAGCCACTGTTAGGCTTTTTGGGTGGTTGTTTTTTTGCCACTGGATTAAACTGTGAGTCTAATGAACTGTCACTGAAAAAGTGAGAAGGAATTCAAGTAAAGACTTCAGTGGGTTTCCTCAGATTTAAACATACCTGTTCCTTTTTTCTGTTTGTAGCTGGTGTGCAGTTTCCCAAAGAAGGTCAGTTCTAATTTTACTTTAAGAGTTAAATCCTGCAGGAGATGTTTGAAGCAGCTGATTTGTATTAATGCTCATGGTGGATGTGTTTCTTGTTTCAGATTGGGAAATCATCACAAGACCATCAGGTATTGCATTTAGACCTTCAACTGTACAGAGCACTTGAATATTTCAATGGCTTTGGATTTAGAATAAAAAATGACTGAGGCACCACTTGGTGTTTTCGTTCTGAGTTTATTCAAAATTTTGCATCATCATGTGTCCAAAACATCACTTCTTTGTTTTTTAGCCAAAGTGATTCTGGATCCGAACACTGCGAATCCCACTCTCAAGCTGTCTGAGGATGGACGCTCTGTGAGAACAAAGACCCACAAAGAGTTTAATTCCAGCCAGAGTTTCCATGAATACCACAGAAAATACAAACATCAGTATAATAGCTGGACATGTGTCCAGGCTCAAGAGGGCTACAGCACAGGCAGGCATTACTGGGAGGTAGATGTAAAGAGGAAATGTGATTGGAGAATAGGTGTAGTGAAAGAGTCTGCTCCACGCAGTGGCTTTATTAACCTGAACACAGCAGCAGGGTATTGGACTCTGCGTCTGCAGTTAGGCTCTCTCATTGCTCTGACTGAACCAGCCACCAAACTCAATCAGGCTCCTCTTTCTAAGATTGGAGTGTATCTAGATGTGGAGAAAGGTCAGGTGTCCTTCTATGATGCAATGAAAAGGAAACATATTTACACATTTAATGCAGAATTCAGTGAGGGTGAGAACATTTACCCCGTGTTTGGAAGTGTGGAGACAGACAAACCTCTAAAGATTATCTAAACGTGACTTTTAATTTGTGAGTTCACATGGATTGGAGCACAAAATAGAGAAATATCCACAGTTTCTTTTATCATAATCAAGTATTGATAGAGGGATAAAGACAAATCCCCATATACCTATTCCAAAATCTAGTGAAAAGCCTTCACAGAAGAGTCTGAAATGGGCTGATCAACCAGCACACATGGATGTGATGGTTAGGAGTCCACAAATAGTTGGCCATATACTGTGTCTATAAAACTGTCATGATTGTAAAAGTATTTTCAGCAATACTTATTATATTATATTATACATTATTATAATTATATTATATATTATTATTATATATAATGAAGGATTGAGGATGAATTCTGTACATACTGTGTTTCCCCTAGTGTGACCTGATTTGAATGAGATGAAGTTGTAACATCTTTCTTTCTGTCTCTATATAGAGTTCCATTCACTATAGAGAAACAAACCAAACATATAATATAGAAGCCATGTTAATTTGCATCGCATCTCACATTAATCTATAAAACCAAAATGGACAAACACTTTGTATATAAAAAAAAACAGTAAAGTAAAATGACCAATAAATAATGCATATTAATTCTTAGTTTTCCAGATTACTACTTTTTTAACCTTTGTTTACTGGGTTTCATGGTAAAACATACAGTTATATCCTGCCAGCATTCATGATACATATATAAGATGTATTCCCTTAACCCGCTATGTTGTCTCTAGGTAACACACCCAGTTTTGGCCATTTACACTCACACAATACACACTCACTTATAATGCAATACTTCAATAAAGAGGCAGGGCCCTAAAGAAACCAGTAGCAGTATTTGAATTTGTCACATGATTCCCTGGAGGCCATTTTGAGTCATTTCTGATGGCCTTTGTCACATGGTTCAGCTGCATCAAGTTTCTCCAAAAAATTGGTCTGAAAATAGTTTTTCTGTCATTTTATCTGTAAAATATTGGATTCAAAATAACAGTTGAGTAAAGTTATTTTTTACTTGTTTAGGGTACTTTATTTGATAATTAAGTAATGTAAATAGTTACATTGGAAATTTACCCTTGGAGTAATATCATACCTTTATGAGTTACCACCATGACATTATTTTTGTGTTGTGTGTTTTTGTTTATATACTGCTCTCCTCCTGTCCATGTAAGAGAGAGGGGAGGCTTCTCCAGCTCTATGTAGGACTGGGTTCTGAGAGAGGTTGACATGAATAATGAGTGGTCGAGGGGATTTCCCCTCTTTAGGCCTAGTACAGCTCCACTTTCAACACAGTTTAGTTGGACACTAAAGTGCAGAATCTGGGCCTTAGTGTATCTACGTGTAATTGCATTTAGCATCTGCTAAATGCCATAAATGTAACTGTAAATGAAAATGCATCCTGGACTTTTTAACCTACCATCCCTAGCCAGTCAGGCTTAGGAAACATATATCCACCTCCCTTACCATAAACTCAGGAGCCCCCCAGGACTGAATGCTGAGCCCCCTCACATACACCCTCTTCATTCACACTGTATCCCAAAACACTTCTCCAGTTCCACCAATAACTTCACAGACAACACTAGAGTGCCTGGATTGCTTTCACACAACACGGAGTCTGCAAACTGGGAGAAGTGCAAAATCAGGTAAGCTGCTGCACTGACAACAACCTGACACCCCTGGTCCCTTTATAAGTGTTGTACTTTCAACACAGTTCACCCAGTTTGGATGAAAATACTCAAAAGAACAGATACTTTGTGCTAGGGTTGGGCATTATCACTGTATTACTATATACCAGGGTATTAGAGATTAATACAGTCAAATATACAGATGCTCCTCTTTCTATTAAACTGGTACAGAGCTGCTGTATTGAGGGGATTTATTGTAGTGCACAGCACACACCACCAGAGGCCAGTCTACTGGTGAGAAAGATTGCACTTGTGAGAGACGGGCATAATGTTACAGGACTAGTGATAAATATAAAAAGGAAATAAAAAAGAGGTATTTCGAAGTAATAAGGAAATGAAATTGGTCTAATATTTAATATAATTCACATCATTCATGCTACTGTTTGTAGATTGGGTTCCTACTACATGTTACATGTTGTTTACTTTGTGTGTTCTGAGACAATGAGGAAGTGGCATATACACTGTGTTCAGGAAGTACCTGCAGTGGTGTATACAAACATTCAGTATATTACACAAAGTTTGAAGTAAAATTGAACGTTCCAGATGAAAGTCAGCTGTGTACACAGAGTGCTTCTGAAGCTGTAGTAAAACCAGTGGATATTTGAAATGCTTGTAGTAGATGTAGTCAAAACATAACATGCATTCCTTGGGGGCCCAAAGAGTGTAGATGCTTTTTTACTTCATTATGATTTATTCCCATAAAAACAACTATGCAATGCACACAGAGATGTCATTAATGTTATGTCCATCACTGGTGGAGTGTCTTCCTACTGGAAGAAAGGAATCCTTCATTCTGATGGTGGGAACATGCTCAAGAAATCCATTAGCTAGTCTCCTCTGATTACATTTCACACATACATGTGTGTATGTGTAGTCATTTTAATGTGTACCTTGAACTGTTTCAGTAGGTAAATACATAAACCTTGACTTAGGCTGATAGTATTGGTTTACTATGCAGTAGAGACTCATCATTTTATTTTTGTTTTTACCTGTAGGGCTGGGGGATGTGGATCAAGAAATATCTCAGTATTGCATTACAAAACCCATTTCTTTCATATAGCCATGTCAGTGTTTGCATTTCTCCTCTATCACACTTTCTGCTGAACTCCACCCTCACTCACTTGAATGTTCTTCTCTATACACTCACTGAGCATGTTATTTGGAGCACCTGTACACCTCAGTCATGCTATAATCTAAACACCCCATCATGTGGCATCAGTGCATGCATACATGCATAAAATCTTACAGATATGGGCCAGCAGCTTCAGGTAATGTTCACATCAACCATCAGAATAGCAAAAAATGCCTCAGTGATTGTGACCATGGAATGATTCTTGGTGACAGACAGGCTAATGTGAATATTTTTATAAATACTGATCTCCTGGGATTTTCACACACAGCAGTCTCTAGACTTTACTCAAAATGGTACGATACAGAAAAAACATCCAATGCCTGGTTGATCAGAAAGGTTATCTGAGAATGGCCAGGCTGGTTTGACCTGACAGAAGACTACAGTAACTCACACATTCACTCTGTACAATTGTGGTGAGCAGAAAAACATCTTGGAATGCACAACATTTCAAAACTTGAGGAGGATGAGCTACAAGAGCAGAAGACCACATTGTGTTCCACTTCTCTCAGCCAAGAACAGAAAGCTGAGGCTGCACTGGGCACAGGCTCACCAAACTGAACAGAAGACTGGAAAAATGTAGTCTGGTCTGATGAATCTTGACTTATGCTGAGGCACACAGATGGTAGGGTCAGAATTTGGCACCAGCAGCATGAATCCATGGACCCAACATGCCTTGTGTTAAAAGTCCAGGATAGTGGAGGTGGTGTAATTGTGTGTTTTGTATTGTTTTCTTTCCACAGTTGAGGTATATTAACACCAATTATTCATCACTTGAATGCCACAGTCTACATGAGTATAGCTTCTAATTTTGTGCATCTCTGCATGGCCACAATTTACCATCTTCTAATGGCTACTTCCAGCATGATAACGCACCATGTCACAAAGTAAACGTCTCAAACTGGTTTCATAAATACAGCAATGTGTTCAGGGATTTTCAGTGGCCTTCCCAGTCACCAGATCAGACCAGGTTAACATGGACCAGAATATTTAAAAAATGTTGAATCCATGCCACAAAGAATTGAGGCTGTTTTGAGAGAGAATGGAGGCCCTATCCAGTATTATCAATGTGTTCCTAATAAAGTGTCTGCTGAGTGTACATAGAGGGAGACACAGTAATTGTCCATACTGCTGAAGAACCCTGAGGTACATTCGAATTTGGCAAATTGAGAGCAAAAGCTCTCAGGATGTTTAGGCTGAATGGCAAGATACAATATATTGTTTGGTATTTTCTACAAAGGCAGGGTTTCCTTCCCTGATAGAAACTATATAAATCATGTACATGAAAAATAGATCAAATAAATAGTTTATATTAAACAAGAAACAGGCCTATCTCTGAGAATGCCCTTTCAGCTCTTTTCATCAACAATAACAGACTTACTGAAACAGAGTACAGTTATAGTGTTAAAATAGACTGATCAACCATAACATTAAAGCCTAAAATCCTCTTATGCCAATGTGATGGAGCCCACAGTAGGCTAGCTTAGATCCCTCTACTCAACAAAAAAAAAAAAGCTTTCCCAATGAACTTAGGACCCACTAACCACCCATTAGACTCATACAGGGTCGGTCATCTGAGAATGAGTTTTCTTCTCAATCATAAAATCAATAAACGTTTACAGACCAACATAGATAAAAAAAAAACAATACACTGATTCATGAATTTCCAAACACTAACTGGCTGGTTACGCTTACCAGGAGGGATACCCTGACCTCATGGATAGGTTCCCTGAAATCAACAAATGGTGTCACACTACAAAGCAAAATACAATAAAAAAAAACACAGCAAACACACCCAAAATAAAGGAAAAACACCACTAAGGGGGTAGACCCATTTCCAGAACCACAGCTGTTAATAGCCAGTTAGCAAAACTCACACACATACAATAACAATTTCAAACAAAACACAAAATAAACCAAATCCCAAAATGACAAAACAAATAAGAAATAAAAGCACGATACACGCACCCAACAAGCACCCAGACACCTAAGACACATATACCACACACTCATACACATATAGAGACAGGCATAAGCATAGAAGCCAAGCAGGTTAGCATGAAAATCGCTGTTAGCGCTACACAGCTATCCAGCCGCAGCAGCAAGCAGGAAGAGCAACGTAGCCACGCCACTAAAAGATCACACAGACCCTAAAAAGAGTCCAGAGTTAGTACAGCGATAAAATGTTGCCATAGAAATACATGTAAAAAAAAATAGCGAACCTACTGAGCAATGGTCAGTATGAAATGCCAGAAAGCCAACCGGAACGATACTGCATCGAGATGCTAAAAAGTCAGAGTCTATTTTCAAGCACAGCCCACTGAGATCTGGGGAATTTGGAAACCCTGATCCCTTTCTGATGTTCTTCAAACTGTTTCTGAAAAATCTTTTGCAGTGTGGCAGGGAGTATTATCCTTAGGCAATACCTATAATACAATACAAGGGGTGTATTTGGTGTGCAGCAATGTTCAGGTAGGCATTCACATGAATACCAGGACCCAAGGTTTCCAGCAGAACCATCTAAGAACCCAAGCTAAGAGCTGCACATGCACCCAGCTATCCACATGATGGAAAAGAAATTATTCACCAGACCGTGAATTTACTCCGTGGTCGAGTTCTGATATTCATGTGCCCAAAGTACTTTTGGCAACGGACAGGTCAGCATGGGCACTCTGACTGGTCTATAACCACATAGCCCCATACACAGCAAGCTGTGATAGACTGTGTATTCTGACACCTTTCTATCATAACCAGCTTTAATTTTTTTAACAATTTGTGCTATAGTATCTCTTCAGGGGGATCAGACCAGACAGATTAGACTTTATACCCCACATGCATCGATGAGCTTTGGGCACCTGTGACCCTGGTTCACAGGTTATCCTTCCTTGAACCACTTGTGGTAGGTACTAACCACCGCATACCATCAAAGTCGTGCAGATCCTTATGCTTGCCCATTTTTCCAGCTTACAGTACATCAACTTTGAGAAAACCAGTGCAAATGGAACATTCAACGCAGTCTGCTGAATTTGACTGCAGCCTAGGCAACTTACACCAGAGCTGTTTCTCTCTTCCAGTAAGCAGGGCTACATGGGGCCAGGGCTGAGCTTGTGCTTGCGAAGAGCAAAGTTAAAACCAAGTCATTTTAAGATAAGATACAGATAAGCCACACCCTACCAGAAAAAGAGAATGTGACAAACAAGCTCATGCTTTGATTGACCTCTTTTCTTTCTGTCTGCCAACACTAAAGGACCTTTTCTTTTCTTGATGATACTTGATGAATTTCAATATGTTCACATCAGACCAACATGTCCTTGTCAGCAACAGGTTAAAAAAGAAACAGGATACTTAGTAATTTCTAATGCAAAAGCAAAATCTGAAATAATGTGAAGAAATTGATTAAAATTGTTTGTACTGCTTGTACTTGTGAACATGGGACACATTAAAACTGCTTAAGTGTTCACTTTGAGCATTGTGCAGCTTTCTGTTTTCTGTGTGTGAGAATTCTAGATAAAGGTAAAGGTTATAAAAAAAAGAAAGGGTTGTACAGCTTTGCACTTGAAGGCTGGGTTAGTATCTTTCTATGGTAGACCACTTCCTCTGTTCATGCGTCTCAGCATTGCAGTGTCAAAACAAGAAAGAGAAGAATATCAAAAGTGTGCAGAACTGACTGTTTTTATGCAAACACTCCCTTTGAATGTGTGTGCATAAGACTTCTTAACATTGTCTATTACTTTTACATTAAATTAATGCTCTTAACCTTGTATGACTGTATCATTTCTTCTGACTGGTTGCTGAGTGTAGAAGCCTGGTGTGAGTGAGGATAGGAAGAGACGGGGAACAAGTTTAATAACACGAACAGGCTTTTTTTGCTCCAATGTAATGGTCGCTTCTGAGGACTTTATTCTTAACACACACACATACACACAGTCCTGGCTCTATGTAATTTTCTGTGCTCTCTCTGTCCCTTATATACATTCTCATATACAAAGGAACTTGTATACAAAGAAACATTTCAGAAGTAACTTTTATAAGCTGCTACCTATTAGCAGTACACTCTCTGTCCTTGTTCCTTCTTGATTTTGTCTTCAGTTAATGGTAATCATCAGTGTTATGACTCATTATTATATTATTATGAATATTAACCCAATAGCAAAGTACTTAGAGCTTCAGATGTTTTTGACTAGAAGTTTTCCTTTTATTCTTACAGAAGAACACAGCTCTCAGGCTTTCCACAGTCATGGCCATCTGGGAAATCCATGCAAAGAGAGGAAGAGTAAAAGAGTCAACTCAAACCCCTTTATCAAACCAGAAATGGCTGAATCAAAGGTGATACAAACACAACAGTCTAATAATAATAAGTAATTCACTAACAACAAAGCAGAAACACACGACATATACATACAGATGGGTAAAAAATGAAGAAAAATCCCATATAAAGTGTTTTAGTAAAGTATTGGGCTTCCCAAATGGCTTCATTGTGTCTCTGGAATTGAACTGGAGTGAGGAAAAATCTCTCATAGGTGTTCAACTGAGTTGAGATCTGATGAGTGTGAAGGTCATAGCATATGATTTATATTATTTTTATTTTCATGCTAGCAGGTCTCCAGTAATAACAGGAGAATGATTGTTTCCTTAAAACTGCTGCTTTTTAATATATCCCTAAAAGCTGATTGGTGTATGGCTTGCTTATATAACACAATACATTTTACAACATTCTTTACTCCAATTATTTTAAGAAACCAGAAAATGACCCACAACAAACAGACCCATTTTTCTATTTATAGTGTTTAACTGTATTCCACCCTAAATTACAGAGACATTTTTATAGTATACAAAACTTACAAATACATCTTTCTAAATAAACAAAAACGAATAAAAATGATTTCATGATGAGCTTTAAATGATTTTAAGTCACAATTTAATATTCATATCACATGTAAAATGGGAGATGGCTATTTCTCTCAAAACAGAAGAATCCTGCGCAACAGGATTTGTATAAACCGAGCAAGAAAGAGCAGTCCATCACAGAAAACCTAGATTCGACCTAGATAGAGATTCGGAGGTACATGCATTAATGTGTGACTGAAGACATGATCATATGACGAATTAGTTAATATGGTCATGTGTTGTCCTGCAGTGTGTTTTCATGTTAGCTCTTTGTTCTGTCTTTCCAGATGAAACCCCTTAAACCCTGGGTGAGAAAGGAACAAATGTCTGAAAAAGCAGGTGAGATTAAAAGTATTATGTATTTAAAATCACTGTGTTGTTCTGTCTGGTTAGGTTTAAAGTCTGTAGTCTAATGAACTGCAAAAATGGGTTCAAAAATAAGAGAAGTTAAGTGAAGACTTCACTGTTTCCTCAGATTAAAACATGACCTTTATATAATAATATAATAATAATATCATTTGTGTCTGTCTTCCAAAATTCTTCAGTGGGGTTTTTTTGTCCAGCACATCCCATGGAGATCTGGGGAAATCAGATAAACCCTGAACCCTTTCTTATGTTCTTCAAACCATTAATGAAAATTTTTTGCAGTGTGGCAGCGAGTATTATCTTGCTGAAACAGACCACTGCCATTAGGTGCACACTCACCCGGTTGTCCAGTTGATGTAAAAGAAAACGATTGATCAGATGAGGCCACCTTCTTCCCTTACTCTGTGGTCCAGATCTGACGTTAATGTGCCCAATGTAAGCACTTTCTGCAATGGACGGGGCAGCACGGGCACTATGACTGGTCTGCAGCTACGCAGCCCCATCCTCTGTGATACGTGGTTCTGACACCTTTATATCATAACCAGCTTCAACCTTTTTAGCAGTTTGTGCTACAGTAGTTCTTCTGTGGTATCAGGCTAGATGAGTTAGCCTTTATGCCCTACATGCATCAGCCAGCCTTGGGGTTATGCGCAGACACAGAACTTTCTGTGAGGGGAGGGGTTATGTGCAGACACAGAACTGGCACGGCTATACGGAAGAAACGGGTTACGCAACGCAACATCAAACTATATGAATAAAAGGCATTGTCTCATCCTATATTTAGGTTAAATATATATCAATATACCTTAAAATGTTAATATACTGCTCAGCCCGCATTGCATAAATATTCATTGTTATTTTGTAGTGTTTAATAAGCATATTTAATGACCAAAAAGAAAATGCAAGAAAAATGTTGAGTATATGTCACATCTTATTCAATGCATTAGATGAAATCTATATGAATTATGTAGCAGAGTAGATTATTTATTGTTTTAATTATTTGAAAAAGCTAATGCTTGCCAAGAGCAAAGCGAAAGACGAGTGTGAATACGAGTGGTGTTCTAAGATATGCCACGCCCTACTTCAAGTTCATGTAAACAAGTTCATGTTTTGATCTGCCTAACATTAATGGACGTTTTCTTCAACCTGAAGAGACATTACTTCTGGATGAATATTGATATTTTCACTTCAGACCAACATGACCTTGTCAGCAACAGGTAAAAAAAGAAACAGGATGCTTTCTCCTTCTAATTTCACCTGCACAAACAAAGTCTGAAGTAAAAAAAAACAAAAAAAAAAAACTGATTAATACAGATTATACTGCTTGTACTTGTGCGCATGGGACACATTAAAACTGTTTAAGTGCACTTTGAGCATTTTGCAGCTTTCTGTTTTCTGGTTATGAAAAAGAAACTAGGCAAGGCAAACATGTTTCCATTGTGGTTAGACCAGTTCCTCTTTTCATGTGTCTCAAGAGAACAGAGTGTTTTTATGCAAATACTCCCTCTGAGTGTGTGTGCATATGGCTTCTTAACATTGTCTATTACTTTTACATTAAATTAATGCACTTTACCTTGTATGACTGTATCATTTCTTCTCTGACTGGTTGCTGAGTGTAGAAGCCTGGTGTGAGTGAGGATAGGAAGAGACGGGGAACAAGTTTAATAACACAAACAGGCTTTTTTTTGCTCCAACTTAACGGTCACTTCTGAGGACTTTATTCTTAACACACACATACACATACACACAGTCCTGGCTCTATGTAATTTTCTGCACTCTCTCACTCTTCTCTCTCTCTCTCTCTCTCTCTCTCTCTCTCTCTCTCTCTCTCTCTCTCTCTCTCTCTCTGGTTACAACTGGTAAACTCAAAGTAATAAGCCACCTCTGAATTTAAGTCAGTCCTAAGAAAACAAGTGTATTGTCACTTTCTTGGTGTAAGTGTCAAATCATATATGTTGAGAAATTTTTATATACAAAGGAGCATTGCAGAAGCAAAGGGCGGCACGGTGGCGCAGTGGATAGCACTGGGTGGGGCAACCTGGGAAATTTCTGTGTGGAGTTTGCATGTCCTCCCCGTGTTCGCGTGGGTTTCCGTCGGGTACTCTGGTTTCCTCCCACAGTCCAAAGACATGCAAGTAGGTGAATTGGTGATGGCCCTTAGTGTGTGAATGTGAGTGTGAATGTGTGTGTGTATGAGCCCTACGATGGATTAGCGCCCTGTCTAGGGT
>JAOVYV010000048.1:24611181-24628697 GCA_025674545.1 Hassar affinis
CTCTCTCTCTCTCTCTCTCTCTCTCTCTCTCTCTCTATATATATATATATATATATATATATATATATACCTCTCTCTCTCTGTACCTCTCTCTCCATCATTGAAAAGGCCAGCATGATGAAAATAAAGGAGAATGTGCACAATGACTAAGCGGTAATAGAGGTCAATACACAGGAAAACAAATAAAAGCATTGATTTTGCCACCAGGTCTTCTTTCATCCTAAGCTGTCTTTTATTGACAAGTGAAATGTGTTCTGAGGATTTGTACAAAATGCCCCAGTGCAGGGAGACACACACAAACTTGTCTTCAGAGATCTTGGATTGTGTCTTGCGCTGAATCCTTATAGCGCCACACACCTCATCCTGTGTTTGTTTGTGTGACCATGTCTCCTCAGAGACACTAAAGTGAGAACTTAAGGAAAAGCCGGCATCTCTCCTTTTGATTTCTTCTCTTTGAAAAAGCAGGATAGTGACCTTTCCCCATCCGTAGCAGTGCTGATTACTCCATTTTGGAGAAGTGCTGATGTACTCTTAATTGGAGTCTGATTGTGTGCTTGTTTTGTTTTTATTATACATCCGATTAGTCTGTGCTTTATTAAACTGCAGGGTGTTGAAAACCCACAAAGGGGAAACTTAGTATCATGTGTAAAAATAACAACTGTGACAGCTCTGGAAAACACACACGATAATTTCTTGGATAAGGCATAAGATCAGAATCATAGAATGAAACACTGTTAAATAACTTATCTTACACTGTGATGTATAGCTTACAAAATAAATAAAATATAGCTTTTCTATTATTATTCTAAAAATACCCTGCGAAAACCTTCATCCGTAAACCTTAATCCTTGAAGTCTACAGTCTACAGAGTGAGTTCTTCACCTGTCAGCACAGGAAAAAGCAGGACTGTGACATTATAAGAGGAGGCTGATCTTGGAAGACCATGTACAAATACAAATCACTTTTATCCACTGGTATCACTGGTGGTTAAACTGGTGGGGTTATTTTGTACAACAATGTTGTAATAGCCAGGTGTAAGAAAGACATGTTATATGGACCCATTTGCTTGATGTTCATTAATATAAATGGCAGAGTCAAAACTTTCTTTCAAATAGGGATAAAGTTCAGGGTATTTCCAGTCTAAAACACAATCAAACAAATGTAATCACTAAACAGAAACATCAGAAATCAGAAATACCATCGAATCCAAAGGACTAGGCAAAGACAAGGCAAGACAAAAAAAGCTCTTAATTATGAAAATTATCAAGAACAAATGTCTCAGAACCTACTAGCAAACTAGGCAAACTATAAGAGTTCATATCACGTTTAAGGTCCATGCATGTGTTATAGCGAACTGATAGGAAATGACAGAAAAGATGTTTAAAATTTCAGGGTGGGCACTATCTGGCAGTTTCATGGAGAAATGTCTGGCTGGATATTGCACCAGTTCTCCAGTTTCCTCCCATGGCCCAAATGCATGCATATAGATGGATGACTATATTAAATTGCCAATAGGTGTAAATGGGTGTGTGAATGTGTGTGTTTGGTACCCGGTGATGGACTGGCATCCCATCCAGGATGTAGTCTTGCCATTACACCTGCTGTTGAGACAGAGGTGATTAACTCTGCTTTGTTCTCTCAACTTAGTTCCTTTATAATACTCTTTCAGTTTCTTTATAGGTTGCTGAATAATGTTTTTCTATGTGTAACTTCATATTTAAAGTACTGATGTTGCCAATACACCTCGTTCTGCTGTATGGTTCTTAGATCCTGGAAGGTCTGCTCCTAAGCACCATCTAACGCCTGCAACTGATCCATAATGCAGATGCATGTGTAATGTTACACTTAATAATAAGGGAGGAAATGGTATTCAGCTCATCAGACATAATTAAAGTTAATGCACCAAAACAATAAAATATAGATTATTATTAGTCCCAAATCTCGATTCTGTACCGAGACTTTTGTGAACGAACCTTAAGTCACTGTGTGTGATATACAGCAAGTGCAACCTCCAAGTTCCAAACTTGAGTACCCATCTCTTGTCTCTGACACAGCTTGAATGATCCCATGATCTCTCAGGGGCGAGGGAAGACATGTCTCAAGGCTTCTCTGTCCTGACACCTAGGCCATGGCATTCTTCCACTGGCTCTCTGAACAGCAAAGCTTAAAGAACTACCTCCTCACCAAGCACTTTGTTATTACTGCAATATCTACCCAACAGGGTTTTAGAATATTCGCTTAGTCCCTTAGTGAACTGGCATAGATCTAGTGAACTAGCATGAATATGTGTCTTTGATTGCCAAGCACTTCTGTACGTCTGACTGAATTAGGGTATCTGCTAAATGTTATAAATGTTAATGATAATGTAAACGAGAGTCCTACTGTAGAACTCATGTTATGAAATCCTCTTTTGTGTGCATTGATTGGGATTCTACTAGAGAGGTCTCCAAATCCCCAAATTTTCAAGTAATGTACTTCTTATATTTCATATACTTTAGTGTATGTAATGTAATGTTGAAGCTCTGTGGTTTTACTGAAACCAAGCACTCATGAACAGTGGTCTATAAGGAGACTGTGGAAGAAGGGAGAGAAGAGGTGGGGGAAAACAGCGAGCTTGAATTGCTTATAATTGTTAAGTGAGTGATTAGTCCTTTCTGCTCTCTTAATGTGTGCAGCAGGCAGGAGAGGATTAGTGAGTTTATTTGTGTGGTAAAACTGTAAAGTGATTTGGAAAGGAGGCTTGACATTTCTACAATTTGAACTATAATCTGTTTGAGTAGTTAAGCACTGGCCTTGGTGGCTGCTGGTGTGTATTGTATCATCTCTTGAGATGTATGGATGTCCAGTAGGATGTCCAGTACTACAGCGTGGGTGTACTGAAAGTGTCCAGCTAAAGGAACAGACTGCAGCAATACTGTAAAAGAGACCACTACATTAGCATTATACAAAAATCCCTCTAAAATCATTCTTTCCTAGAACCCACTATATGACTGTCATTTAAAACGCTGTACTGTCTCCACTGCACTAGCAAATGACTTGGGTCCCATGTTTTCTATATGATTACTGAGACCAGCCAATAATTTCTTACCACAAACCTCAAATATAATAGTTCAGATTAAGCTTAATGTGAATCCGTCATGCATTTAGAAACACCTTAACATCTATATTCACTGGTTGACTATATTCACATATATATACTGAAATATCAGAAAAACTGGTACAGGAGTATGTGTAAAATACACACAAAAAACAGTTCCACCTATGCACTTCAATGATTGCGTCCACCAGTGTGTATATAAAGTGATAGACATCTAAGGAAGCTTCTAGAGCCGTTTCCACTATGATAATGGTGAGCTATCACATTTTTGCGATTTTCAGAGTAGTTTAATTGTTGGACTTTGTTTGATGGATCATAATATTTCGGAGGTAGAAGCAAAGTTTGGATTTTCACGTATGAGCATTTTAAGGGTGTACCGTGACTAAGTATTCTGCAAAATCTCAAAATTATGACAGCAGGGTGGCTGTAAAAAGACTCTGGGTGAACGTGACCGGCGTCAGCTGGACAGACTTATTTCACATCATAGGCATGCAACACTGCCTCAAGTAACATCAGAATTCAATGCTGGGGCCTCAACAAACATCAGCGTGAGGACTGTGCAACGTTCCATCCAAGATTCCATGGGAAACATGCCAAATATTAACTGGTACTATACCAGTTTTTCTGGTACTTTAACAATGGATATACAGCTAATAAGTCACACATTTGTTATAATGGTTCATGGAAATGGTTCATTAAAAGTCATGTAGAGTGCCATTTAAGACACTTGAACAGATCTACTCATGCAACTGTTCTCTTTATTTGTACCACTTGTACAATCTAGAAAGCTTACACAGTAAAAACATGCCCCCACACAAACACAGACACACCAACACTACAGGAAGGAGGAATGCAGAAAGGGTTCTATCTCACCCCCATATGCACACACAACAGACACCCTACAGCAAGGTGGAATCAAAATAAAAAGATTAACATTACAACTATAAATGCATGTCATCTCTTTTTCTCTCTCTCTCTCTCTCTCTCTCTCTCACATAAAAATGCATACTTCCACCCTACAGCAAGGTGGAAATGAACCAAAATCATTTCCATTATATAAGACTGGCACATATCAGCTGCCTGCCATGAGGGGGAACAGAGAAAAGGAGAAATAAGAGAAGCAAGAGATGGGGCGTAGAGGAGTGAGACCTAATTTAGTCTTTAACTTCATACTGAAATTACTGAAAACATACTGAAACTTCATACTGAAAATACTGAAACGTGATAGTGAAATTGCTAAAAACAGTTCATATTTAAGTTTAAAATGAGTAACATTGCTTGGGCTCGCTGACAGTGCTGGAACACAGCACCCACTGGACGGAAAGCAGGGAAACGGACACATTCACCCACACACCCACACACATTCAGGGGTAATTTAGTACCTCTTACATGTCTTTGAACTGTAGGAAACTGAGGAAACCAGAGCTTCAGAAGGGAACCTAAACAGATACAAGGAGAATATGCAAACCCCACACAGAAAGGACCTTGGCCACCCGGGCCCTTCTACTAGTGCCTGTAATTGTGTGTAAAAAGTACACACAATGAAATATTTTCCATACAATATACATGCATGTGTTGGCATTTAAATATGTACATAACAGGAGGTATTGATTAAACCAGTAACAGAATACATACATATACAATATGCATACACTTTTAAGCACACACACACACACACACACACACACATACGTAATCCCACTATGGCACATGTACACCAGTGTGGACCAGAAGCACTAAAACGTTATAAGCAGCCTGAGTCGAACACCCATTGTTTCAATACAATCTCACTTCCTTTTCTTATGTTGTGGTATTCTTCTCACCAAAATAAAGAGGCAGCAAGTGAAGAGTGGGGCAAGAGAGGGAGGAAGAGAAGAGGGAGGAGGATGTGTGTGTGCTTGTGTATGTCTTGGGCAAAGGGGAGGGGGTGTTATATGTGTGTGTGCATGGCGTGGAGGGGGGTGGCATGGAGGGTGATAGGAAACACTCCCAGTGATGGCCCAGTATTTCTCTGTTTGCCCCACACTCGTGCCCTCATTCCCACAGCTATAGGAGAGCGTGTCACCAGCTTCAGAAAAGCAGGAGCAGCTTATCATCATCACACCCTCACACACATATCTGAAGATCTTTACAAAGTTCATCATACTCCACCGTGCTCATTAACCACTAGGCACCATCGGGCCCTAAACTCCAAGAGCAGCAGGATACGGACTTTCTTCTTCATTGTCAGGAAAGGAGAGCAGGAACACCGGGCTGCTATCATACACACTCATCAGTTTTACTGAGTTGGCAGTGGAACAGGTAATAATGAGCTCATCTTCTATAGTCTTAGGGGGTATGTATGTCAAAAAGTCTCTATTGATTCTCAAACACACATTGAGTTGCTTCAGATGGAATAGGCTTGCTGTCTAAATACAATATAAAAGTGTATGTTTTTCTTGTAACTGTATGTTTTCGCTTTGTGGAAATTAGAATTCGATAGAATTTGATATAAGTCAGTTACAAATCTGTTTAAATCCCACATGGTAAATAAATAGATCTTAGGAAATAGTTGAAACGTGTCATTTAGTTTTACAAATTGTCTAAATTGGTGATGTGTACCAAGTCAGTGTTTCTTAGTTTGGTACTATACTTACAATAGTTGTGTATTTTGTCATTTCCCTAACATACCTGACTGTTTTATGGCACCTTCTGAAAAAATCAGCAGTGAAACCTGCTGGTAAAGCACCACTCAAATCTGTTAAACTTAAACATGTTTAACAATCTAAAAGTAGCATCACAGAATGATAATGACATATGATCCTCATTAATGAAGATACAAAGCCAGTTTATAAGAGTTAAAATGGTTAAGAGTTGGCTCTGATACATGGCACCTACACACCTTAATCTAAGAGTGAAACAAAATAGCATACGCTAACAACCTGAAGTGAAAATTCAGTTTGCAATAAATACAACAACCTGCTTTATGAGCAGTTACATGGAAGTTGCAGTAACTATATTAAAATCCAAATTAGTCCTAACCAGCAGACTTCCCCTGTCATTTATTTTATGTGCATTACCAAAAAGTCTTCGAGACTTTATAAGACCCGGACAATAGCTGGAGCTGAGCAGTAGTTGCATTCATTCGGTACACGTCTCCTGTCTCTCTGTATTTTTCTTGTGCGTGGCAATCCATCACGAGAGTGTACACGGTGGATTACCAAAGTTTGCTTATTGTGTACAAAGAGCATAAACCACTTTCTATCGCACTCTAGTGCTTATATTCACAGTCTGTCCACTTCGTTTATGTAGTGTTAATCCATTCATTTTGTTAATTGTCTCTAATGGCAACATCACAGTGGACTCAAGCAGGGTCACTGGGAGACACTGAGACAATTGATATTAAAGTCTCTTCTTCTAACAGCAGTATAAAATCTTTGTGTGCATGAATGTATTTGGGCAGAAAGGTTGACACTGTATAAGTGACATAGTACATATGTTTCAAGGGCACAAATTGATATTCGTCAGTGTTTATTATTCTGTATATTTATTATAGCAAGATTTTAGAATTATAAGCTTCTGTCTGACATTTCATCATCTTAAAAGCAAAGATCTGTAAGATCCAGAACCATATAATTAAAATGTCTGTTGAATTATAAGAGTAGCTTGAGATTTCTTTCATTAACACAAAGCACAAGTTGAATCTCATGACTTTAACAGCAGACCAGATTTAAAATTTGAACGACAGAAAATAAGCAGGTTCACTTCAATTCACTTCTATTCAGTTTTATTTCTAAAGTGCTTTTAATAATGGATGTTGTCCCAACTTATATATATTTTATCCCTCAATCTTATCCCTAATGAGAAAGCCAGGGGCAATGGTGGCAAGGAAAGACTCAGTCCTTATGTCTCTTTTACAGCCACTGTGAATGGTATGTAATGGTTGGAGGGAGTCTCTTTAACTGTACTGTAGATCTGTGTTCAGAGTTAGCAGAGAGCATTGCTGAACCGCCTTTTAAGGTAGCACATTATTCTCTTAGATAACCAGACAAACAGAAACAGATTGTCTCTTAAATGTCGTGAGGAAAGCTATCAGGCTATCTGTGTGACAAGCAGTGGCATCTGTTTATTTATTTAGATTTTTTTTGTCTTGTCTGGAGTGGCAGTGGTTTATCTCAGTCTCACAGATGACATACTTAGCTCTTCTTCCTCATCCTAGACACTGAACAAAAATAAATAAAAAAGAACAGAATGAATTAACAAATTGAACCATCTGCTGTCTTTTTTCAGTCTCCATGTGCAGGTTCAAAACTCATCTTTCCTCACACGTTTAACTGGATGCGATAACAGTGTGCAGTATCCAGTAACAGTTATTTATAGATATTGAATAAGCTCAATGACTTCCTACAGCTGTCAAAGTTCATGTAACTAATTCTCTGTTACTTTGAGCTGTTAGAATTCATCCTGGCCCAGAGCAGGTCAAAACTAGATGAGTGTGACTGCTTAAGGAACAGATATGAGATATCCAGTTACTGCTCAGCTCAGTACCTTAGGCGTATAAAATCAGCTAGATCATTCAGACCTTCACCTTGATGCAATTTAGATTGCATCGTGGTAAGTAGGTGTGATGGCAGTCAGTGGTGTGACAGTGGTCCTCGCTGGTCTCTGCTTTGAGGGAACGGGCTTAAGTAAATATTTATCCGTAGTTGGTAGAGGTAGGGGCCATGTGTGGACGGTACAGAGCCTCTTATGGTGTAAGCGTCAGCGTGCCCACGGCAACATCAGTACTTTGAGGAAAACCAGCAAGGCAGCACATGCCAACACAACCTGGCACCTTTACAGAGCGTTACCGGAACATTCCCAGCTCGCTTAACTGGGGGAGGCGATAGGGTTTTATGTTATTCTTAAGTTTTTTTATTATTATCATCGCCTGACAGTGACATATTCATAGAGGACAAGGCATGTTCAGAGATTCATCCAGGTTAGTTGTAAGTGTTAATATAGTTTATTCAATATTGCGTCCCCTACCTCTATGAAATACATAAAAAGGTGTAACAGTTGATAAGGCAAGACTTTTCTGCTTCTCCAAGAATTTTTATTGATAGACACTACTTTTCTTTCTCCTGCACATTCTTAAAAGCTAAAAAGGGTTAAAGATTATATCCAAATATAATGGTCCAGCATTAAAAACAACATGCAGAAATGTAGACCCACATACACAGGAGATAAATGCTTTCCTTCGTGAGTCTGCCATTTAAAATCTGCAAATTTTTCCAGTGCAGCTTTTGTCTAGGTCACGTACTGTACACGATTTACTAATCATCCTCCTGCATCACTTACTTACATATACAGGGCATTACATGTCTAATGTTAGTGCCCACCTCCATAAAAGGCTCAATAGAGTGTCATCATCATTTACCATCAAGCTGAACCATACTCATAGTCATAGTCACTTACAGTTATACACAAAAATGCATACACTCAGTCAGTCACTCTTTCAAATACATTAGCTAACAAAGTTCATCCTCATGTTTTAAATAGGAACAGATACACCAGTTTAGAAAGAAGAAAAACAGGAGAATGCCTTACTGATCAAAAAGATCCTAATACAGGAACATCTATTCAGCCTTTATCTAATATCCACACAAACAGTCCTAATTATCTCTCTTCCTTTTTAGCTTTACATTCTACAAACAGAGCCTGATCTTATCAAATGATCACTAAAGCGTCTAATTAGAAGATGTAAGCAATCTTCCCTTCCCTTTAGGTCATAGTACAAAAATGTATGTGTTTGCTGTTTTCATTGTTTAACTAGCTGTGTGTGTGTGTGTGTGTGTGTGTGTCTTGCCCTCCTATTGTTGTCTTATTGTTCATGTTTTGAAGAAAGCAGCATATTTAGTGACCCTTGCCTATGACACCTCATAAATGTCTGATGATAAGGTTCAGCTGTCTGGTGGAATGTCAGGTGCATTGTCTTGGCATGATAAAATATTACTAGATAAATTACCATCTATGTCCCCTTGATAAACTCTCTCTCTCTCTCTCTCTCTCTCTCACACTCACACACACACACACACACACACTTACTCTCATACACACACTCTATGGGAAAAAAAGGAATGAATGAGAGCTGGTTATCCTTTCACATTGTGACTCCTGTGAGAGCTAGTCTGGAGGAAATCATATTGTTTGAAATTGCTTCCTAAGAGAAGAAGAAAAGGAAGACGTAAAAAAAAAAAGGAGACAGAAAGGGAAAAAGGCAGAGGGTAAGACGGAGACTGCAATGCCAATGAATCAGATGGGTATTTCCGTCCCATTGCTGTTTTCTAAGTGTCTAACATTCTGTTCCCACCAAGGCCACTCCAAATGAGCACTGCCAACACACACACACACACACACACACACGTTTGTATTGCTGTACTTGTGAAGACTTTACATTGATATAATTACTACCACAGCTAATTAATGCTAACTGTAACCCTAACCTCAGTAATTAAAATGCAACTTTTCCACTCTTTTATTTTTTGTTAATATCTTCAACAATAAAAAACACTTTCCATAGCAAAATGTCCCTACAAGGTTCAAACTAGCAGATTTTCTTATCCTGGTGGGGACAATTTGGTCCCCACAAAGATATAAAAAACATGGTCCACACACACACAATTTGCTAAACTCCAAAAGACTGTGGCCTTCATGATTCATGCAGTTGGATGGATTAAAAGGAAGTCCACTAGTTTGTTGTTGGGGACCTCTGGGTAATCAGTCAGAGTTCCCATGGAGTTTAAAATAAAAATGGAATTCCTTAATTTGGATAACACTCAAAGCACCTCCCATTTATCTGAATATTGCATCTTCAGTTTTGCACTGCTATGACACTAACAAAGAAAAGGAAGCTTTTACAGCGTCCTGCAAACCACCACAGGCTCAGTCATACCATTTCTACCTAAACAGTTTCATTAAAAAAGCAGACAAAGACTGTAGTCTGTGTAATATACAAATCAAACTGCAACTACTTTATGACATAAATGACTTCTTACAAACTTTTACCCCCTGCAAACTTAGGGCTTGGCAGATTTTGTTTTTCGAGGAGTGCTCTGTGGAAAAAAAAGAACGATTTAGGCTTCAAGATGTCTGCTACTGTTTTTAGCTTTGAGGTGAACTTTTGTCCATTTTTCCATTTTTATAGATAGCAAAGTATCATGCAGTGTCAGAAATCAGTATCCACAATCTATTTACAATTTCAGTTGGAAAGAAGAGGCTATAAGTTTCAAAGTTCTAATGCGAACATAGTGAAAAAAAAAATGTACACAACAAACACAATACCACTGATGTTAGTGCTGAATAACCTGTGATTATTTAATGATTTATACAACTCTGCTTTAGTCCACAGAACCAGAGATCGAGTTGTGCTTAAGTTGCACACAAAGTGACTTGAGACTTGAATTAAAAACTGTCCTTACAAGACTTTGACTCGAGATTTATGACTTGTATACTATCTTTATTTATTTATTTATTTATTTGGTGCACTATCATTAAGGAAATGTCTGATGAGCTGAATGTCATTGTTGAATATCCTGCACAACTTTATGTATGCACACGGTCACAGATGACACAATCACAAGAGACTTGCAAAAAAAAAAATGTTTGTCTAGTAGTGAAATAACAGGATCAAGATGTTAAACTCCCCTGCCTTTTTTGCTATTATTACTGATCAGGACACTCTGCTTAACACGAATAAACCCTGCTTAATTGAAAAAGTATTTTTTCCACATATAGCTTCAATCATTAAATCTGATTTCCCATGAAATAATGCATTTTAAAATGTATTGTTATATGAGTGACTTTTAGTGTACTTAGTGCCATCTGCTGATATTCTACTGCTGGGCCCTGTGCCACTACAACTTTGGATATTAATTCTGGCATTATGGAAATTCCTTCTGTCATAAATTGGTGAAATATATCAGATATATGCATTGTTCTGCAGATCCTTCTGTTTTGTCCCATTATTTTATATGCCATTGCCACAGCGCCTTCATCGGGTTGAAGGATTGATCTTATGGAGCCAGCTGCAAGTGAGCATGTGGTAAATTCCAGTCGCAGTTACAGCATACTACCCTATTACAGACGGCATGTTAAGACACATGCAAGTATAATATCTTATTTTATTATTATATTTCATTTGTGACTCAGGGAGCACAGCTAAACATTTAATCTCAACTAAACATTCATTAGACTTTCAGAAACAGCCTGAACTACACTTATACAGTCTTCTTAGCTCATTATCAGGCTCAAGATAAGAAAACCTGAGTAAGTGCAAACAACAGTGATTTCTTGGGTTCACTTTGCACTGGTCATTGATCAGGTTAAGCTTCGTAATGACTGTTTTGAGAGGTGACTGAAGTACAAATGTATAAAAGAGCCGTATATGTGGGTTTAGCTAAAGCAAGGGTTTAGTACAAGTCAGATTTGAGGTGGTGGATTAAAGCACGCTTGTACACTCATAAGAAGGTGGCACATAGGATTGTGCACATACAATATGCAGCATGAGTGCACACATTTCCAAATGGAACAGTTAAACATTTGAGATTATTATTAGTCTATAATGATCATATATTTTCAAAGATCCCAAAGAAAAGCAATGCCATGCTGTACTGCCACTCTGTGGCTCTTATTTTTCCTTCATTTCAGTGATTATTTTTCTGGGAAAACCAGAATTGAACAACTCAGCCCTTTTATTAAAAAGGCAGCTCAAAATGCATACATAATTTCAGGGGCAAGGTCGTTTTAGGGAGAAAAATGTGTTTCATTGTAGCTGTGATTTTTCTCCTAGGCAGAAGAAAGAGAAATACATTTTTACATAAGCTCACTATATTGAAATTCTTTTTTTCTCATAGGCCCTGTTGAGATGGAGTCAGAGTGCATGGTCATCCATGATACGGCTCATCTTAAGTAGTTTATGGGTCTTACTGAAGGGCCCAAAAGTGGCAGCATGGAAAAGCTTGAAAAAGTGCATTAATTGCTATCTTAATCATAATAGCAGCTTTATTTAGTAGGATTTAGTAGTTTTTAACATGTACCATAGACTGCATCCAAGAACATTAAACATTGGTCTTTTGTATAACTTAATTTGATGTCTCATTAAATGCAATTACAATTTTCACCCTTAAATCTATAGTAAAAACAATGTCCTCAAGAATTTGTGTCACAGTGCCCCAGGTATTACAGACAGAAACACAAAGAAAGATTCTGTTTTTATGTGCTTTTTCAGATGGCATGAATATTTTCCACTGAACAACAGAACACTCATTTGCATGAACACTAATATATACACATACTGAAAAAGAAAATGAGAAAACAGTCAGGGGGTACAGGGATAGCTGCACTGTTGTCTAAAATGGCCACCCTCTTTGCAGTTTGGATCAGTTATGCACAAGGGCAATTCCCATGCCCCTGGGATCATCCTACTGTGCCCTTTCATGTCAAGGCCACAGAAGCCAGACCCCCACCCCAGATGACCCTGAAACTAGGGAGAGGTATGCCAGGATTAGAAACACTGTGGCCTTTACTGTGGGCTTTCGACTCTGTTACTGACACACACTTGCACATATATGCACGACATATCTGCAGTATGGTCTTACCAGGTCTGACAGATGGAGCCAGGTGAAGGTACACCAACAGTGATGGGAATTAAGTTAACTAAGTTAAAGCAAAGGATATGGGATTGTTGGGATGAAACCAAGTGTGACCATAAAGTTTATTGGTCATATTGATTATACATGCATATATCAATGTTTATATGTACACTACCAACATGCATAATAAGGCATTAGACCTAAATGGTTATTGATGTACCTTTGAGTGTCAATTTTCATTATCTGTACCATACAAAACAAAGAAAGGTATCTGTACTGGCAGAGTACAGAATCCAAAGATAAATGCCAGAACCATGGAGAATTGGTGCCACCTGCAGAATGAATTAAATACAGTAAGAAGAATTGAACAAATAACACGTACCAAATCACATCTAGCTCTAGTATGGCTTTCCTGTCTTCATACAGTAAATAGACATTGAAGATAATAAAAAAAGAGTATTGTTTTTTTTTTCTCAATTTTCCCCAGAGGCAGTCACAGGGAGTAGAATTGTAGACAGTGAGGAACCATGGGGGACTGGAGTCTCCTTGGAAACTTCCTGGAGGAGGTGCAGGAGCACTCCACCTCAGTGGGGAAGGTGTGGCTCACCATCCTGTTCATCTTCCGCATCCTGGTCCTGGGTACAGCTGCCGAGTCATCTTGGGGCGATGAGCAGTCCGACTTCATGTGTGACACCCAGCAGCCCGGTTGCACCAATGTCTGCTATGACAGTGCCTTCCCCATCGCCCACATCCGCTACTGGGTGCTGCAGATCGTCTTTGTCTCCACTCCCTCACTCATCTACATGGGTCATGCCATGCATACTGTGCGCATGGAGGAGAAACGGCGGCGGCAAGAGCAGGAGGAGCGTGAGTCAGATGGGGGAAGAGGGGAACCAGGAAGGGGCGAGAAAGAATACCTGGAGCAGAAAGAGAAGTCTGAAACACCAGCCAAGATTCGCCTAAAAGGTGCGCTGCTGCAGACTTACGTACTGAGCATCCTGATCCGCTTGGTCATGGAAGTGGTCTTCATTGTGATCCAGTATATGATATATGGCATCTTTTTGAAGGCATTGTACCACTGCAATACGTTACCATGTCCCAACCCAGTAAACTGCTACATGTCAAGGCCTACAGAGAAGAACGTCTTCATTGTGTTTATGCTAGTGGTGGCATCCGTGTCCCTTTTCCTCAGTGTTTTGGAGCTTTATCACCTAGGCTGGAAGCAGTGCAAGAGCTGTTTCCATAAGTATGTTGATAGTCGTGCTACGAACAGCAACAGCGAAACCATCACCAAAAGTGGCAATGCTGTTTCTGTGGCCATGGCACCTAACTTTCCAGACAGTTCCCAGTCACATCCTGCCAAAAATTGCACTCCACCTCCAGATTTTAACCAGTGCCTAGCATCAGGAAGAGGACCACCTTCACCTGGACATGTTCATCACCATGTTCATTCCATCCACTCGGGCTACCAACCCTTCACCAACCACTTGGCCCACCAGCAGAACTCGGTCAACCTGGCCACTGAACGGCACTGCCGCCGCAGCCATGATGATCTGGAGGCAGGGGAGGATTTCTTGAGAATGAATTATGACCATCAACCAGCCATTGTAGCTTGTGGCAACAGCCCTGCTGAAGTGCTACCGAGTGCACCTTCCACACCAATATCCAACGGCAGCTTCAGTAGAGACAAACGCTGCTTCAGTAAGACCAGTGGCTCCAGTAGCGGCAAAACAAGGCCTGACCTAGCAGTGTGACTGGCATGTGGCTTCAGTGCTAAATGAAGATTGTGTGTATATGTACACTATATGGCCAAAAGTATGCGGGGACCTGATCATTACACCCATATGTGGACCGTTGCAAACTGTTACCACAAACTTGGAAGCACACAGTTGTTTAGAATGCCTTTGTATGTTATAGCATTACAATTCACCTTCACTGGAACTACAGCCTAAACCTGTTCCAGCATGACAGCACTCCTGTGCACAAAGTGAGGTCAATAAAGACATGGTTTGCCAAGGTTGGTGTGGAAAAACTCAAGTGACCTGCACAGAGGCCTGACCTCAACCCCACTGAACACTATTCAGTGTCCCAGACCTCCTCAGGCAAAATCAGTGCCTGACCTTACTAATGCTGTTATAGGCTGAATAATCACAAATCCCCACAGCCACATTCTAAAATTGAGTGGAAAGTCTTCTCTGAAGTGGAGGTTATTATAACAGGAACTACATATGGAATGAAATGTTCAATAAGTGTATACATGTGTGACTGGCAGGTGTCCACATACATTTGGCCATATAGTGTAAGTGTGTGTATATTCTAAAAATTGCTGGGCTTAAAATAATCCAATTGAGGTCAATTTGAAAACCAGGAGCTGGATGCAACATGGGCTAACCCAGCAAGGCCTTAACATACCGATTTAATGCTACTTAAGATTTTATTCATCCTGTGGGATATTAGGGTAAAAAATAATCCAGATTTAACATTGTGCTTAAACATTAAAACCAGATTTCTGGGTCATTTTATGACTTTGCAGTTCAGGTACATGAATATTTTTTCAAATAACTCACATTTATTGGCATTTTGAAATCCTGACTGATTATCATTAAAAATATATGAATTATACAAATAATCATTTTGAACAACATCTTACATTTCTTGCAGCTGATTTCTTTTGCTTGAAACTTTGTATTTGCTGTTCTCAGAAGACACAGCTGAAAATTCCCAGAAAATGAATCCTGATGCACTGTGCCTGCTCTCTTTCAATTCCTCATACTCAACGTACTAGAGTAAACCGTCCAACAACACATAGTCAACCCAACTACTTGACCCCAAAAATTGGAACAATAGCCCAGTATTTTTAGAATGACGTGTCTGAGATTCATTATTAGCACTAGCAATGGCTTGAGATTTCACGATAGCGCTTTCCATAGGGAATACCATAAAAGGCCATTGGGATGAGATGATATTAAGAAAGATAGAGATCAGGGAAGAGAATCTGTATCAGAGCACCTTATTTGGTTTCACTGAAACTGCTGTATAGTATTAGAAGTGGGAATATGACAGAGTAGTTTAAGTTATAGAGGGTTTGTAGGGGAAAGTAAACTAAGTGGGATGGATGAATGGATTTGTTATTTGCACATGGGTGGAAGAACACTGAGAATAATCATTTTAGACAAGCTTTTTCCATGATGCATTATCTCCTGTGAAAATGTAAACCAAGAAAATAAGTGCATCATCATCATCATCATTCTGATCACATTAAGCCAATATCACTGTTTTAAAGTATACTTCACCTTAGTGTAAACTTTGGAGAAACCAAAGAACTTTGGATGAACCAAAGAACTCCATCCAAATAATCCAAAATGACACTTCAATCAGGTCAAGACTGTGAAAAAGGACCTCAAACCCTTGTGTATGAGTGCCACATATTTATATAGAATAATGCAGTGTTCTGTTACTGTGAATGTCAAAGAGACACATGAATAAGGACGCACTTTTCAAGGAGATTACGTTTGCCTAGAGCTTGGGTAAACGGTACATTACCTATGGGGACGTCATGCAGACGGTGTGTTTGGCATGACCAATGTGAGCAAACTGACAGATGCAACAAGTAACCCAGACCAAATCAACGACATACACACAATCGGTCACAGGTTGTTGTTCCTTTAACTCTCAAACCGACCATTTGCTGGAAGAATCCTTTTTGCGACTCAACTGAACTGTACAAACAATCAATAATCTAGTGCACATATTTATTAAATATTCGATCAGAAGTGTGCAATATTCAAGATGTTAATGAAAGAAAGCACATTTGCTTTCTTTGTGCATCACAAGCCTGTCTTACTCAATAGCATTTATTGTCATTTATTGTCATTGACCGATTTACAGTCACAGAGTGAAAATAAGGACTGTCAGTCGGACAAATATTTACTCAATTTCAAAACAATCCTGGAAGCTTTACATCCAAGGGCCAGTCGATGAAGGCTACAGCTTCTGTCTGCACTGTAGCTGATGAAAAATGCTATCGGAAACCAGGGTTTAGGATCATTTTAAACAGTTGTATATAGGTGAAAAAGCTTCAATTTATGTATACACAAATGTAATTGTATGCATAAAATGAGGATTTTCAACAGCCACAGTGAACACTGTTACAATGCAACCAGAAGATAACGTGCTGTTCTTCTTTTTTTGACGTTAATTCATTTGAATTGCGGTGTGAGTGGCAGTTTACTGATGTATTATGTACATAAATCTATATCTTCTTTGTTTTGTTTTTCAAATGACACAGTATTTCAAAGTATTTAGCCATTCAAACACATCCACACCTCACTCTGATCTTCTGTTCTCTTTGAATAAAGGCTACATGAATAAAGGCTGTGTTTCAATCTACAATAAAAACAATTCTGTCACTTGGATTCTTTGTCATGTGGATTTTTTTTTTTTTTTATACAAAAGTAAACATGGTGGCAATTAAGAGAACTAAAATGACAACTATCTAGAAGTCTTAGGATAGCATATGGTTAACATAGCAGATCAAAAAATCATTGTATAGATTTGTAAATAATTAGGATTTTTAATTCAACCCCAGGATCCAACAGTGAGTTCAGCTTACAATCTTCTTGCTTGTAATGATTTTTATAACTGATGAGAAGGTGCTGATTCTAATACATCCTCATACATTTCTATAGAGTTAATTAATTAAACACTGTGTTCACTTACTGTGCACTCTATGAGACACATCCACCATATTGCTCCACACTGTAGATGTAAAGTCAGAGACAGTAGCTCATCTGTTGTTGCACAGTTTG
>JAOVYV010000048.1:24638798-24648931 GCA_025674545.1 Hassar affinis
TACACCATACTAATAAATTATTGTGGTCTAAAATGACAGGTGTTTCAGTTTCATTGTCTAACCCCTGTAGATTACTACGATATAATCCTCATATTAATCAAAAACAATGAAAAAAAACATACTTTAGTCTTCTATCATCCACAAAAATGGACTTTATTTGATACCTGGAAAGGCACCTAGCAAGCTGATCTACAAAATGAATCTGAGCCCTGTTTTTGTCTACATCTGTGGAGGGAGAGGATGCAAAAAATAAACCACCCTGATAAACCATTATATAACAGCATAATCACCTGCTGTCTGTTCTTCTCTTCCAGCAACTGATTTCTCTCACTGTTCAAAACACATAGAAGAGATTATACATAACATCAAAAGAAATATATATCAGAAGAAATATTTATCAAAAATAACATTATTTATTCCTCACTGCTCTTTGTAGGTTTTCTGGTATCTGGGCTGTTCTTCATCAGAATCCTCAGGCTCTTCTTCAACTGTACAACTCCTGAGAATATCAGATATTTACAAGAGTACATGCATACACACGTGTGTTTCTCTATCTTTGTCAGGACATTCCACTGACATAACTTACATAGCTAATAAATACTATGCCTAAATCTAACCCTAACGCTCATAACCTCAGTAATGAAAAGGCAAAGTTTTAGCTCTTTTGTTGATTACACTTTACGTGTATTATCCTTTTTTAAAGATAATACATGGACAGAAGGAGAAACCCACAATAAACCAGATGAATTGATTCAACATTCTGGGATTTTTTTTTTATATTTTTACTTTTTGGGGAAAAAATGGTGAGGCAGAGAAAGACATACATAAAACAAACCTGAACTGGGGGTCAGCATTCATGTGGCAGAACCAATTTTTAGGCAGCTTTTTAGCATCAACACAATCTGGAATTTTTCTCCACTTCAGACAATTATCACACTGAACCCAGTTTTGATCTGGCTTCTTCCTGCAAGTACACATAAATACACAAACGCTTCAAACGATCAAAAACTGAACACAAGAAGTAAATGTGACAAGAGATTTTGGTTTTGTCAGATAAGGCATGGGAACACATGGTCACACAAACCAGGACCGGCTCTATTAACTTCTAATAACTATGAATAAAAATTAATAATATGCACAAAGAGCAAATTCTTATGTGTTTCCTATGTGTTTCACATATTCATAATTGCAATTGCTTTTGCTAATCCCATTTGAAACCCCAGTGTTCCCATTGAAAACATTGTATATATTTCTGTTTGCAAGCATCCCCTGAAATGTTCTTATTACCTACATTAGATATTTACCCCTAAATATAAACAATAAGCTATATAAACTGTAGCAACCCAAACCAGGATGAAGTAGTTATGAGAGATCCTAATGGCCTTTTATACAGTGTGCCAGCACATGCTTACGGGTCACGGGAGAGCCGGGGCCTATCTGGCAGCTTAGGGCGCAAGGCAGGAACAACCCTAGACAGGGCGGCGATCCATCATAGGGCACACACACACACACACTCACGCACACACTCACACACTAGGGCCACTTTAGAGACACCAATCAACCTAATGTGCATGTCTTTGGACTGTGGGAGGAAACAGGAGTACCCGGAGTAAACCCATGTGGACACGGGGAGTCCACAGAGAAAGGACCCAGACCTCCAGCACATGCAATTTTGTTTAACAGGCATATTCCAAAAACCTTAGATACCTAAGTTGTCCATTTAAGACTTTTTAATGGAGTTGTACTGTACATTATTGAAGATAACGCAATGCAAATGCAAATAAAACCATGAAACTTTTTATTGGGTTAGGCGTGCCCTAAACCACTCTATACTGCTTACTAAAATGCATATATTTAGTAATATGTTTTCTATTATTTTGTAACAATATTTTACCATTAATATAATTTGCAACTTTGTGAATCTTTAAGTCAAGACACAAAACCAGAAATAAAATACAAAAGGTACATCATTTTCTTCAACAACCAATACCTGTATGTGTGTAAGAGACACAGAGAGAAAGAGAGAGAGAGAGAGAGAGAGAGAGAACTCTTAAACTTACTCAAGTTCTTCAGTTTCTGAACAGTTCCGGTTTTTCTGATGTCTATAACGGATTTCCTTCCAGTACTCCTCAAGCTTATAACCTACATTCAGCATGGTTCTCCTGCACAGGAACAAAATACAATCCTTAACTACACTCTACATATATGAAGAGAATGGCTCATGAGTGGTAAAAAAATAATCAATCTCGTAACTTTAGGGCATGTCAAAGTCTGTGATATGAGAAGGTATGTGAATAGTCAGTTCTTGTAGTCGGCATGTTTGATGTAGGAAAAATTGGCACCTGATTAGGTCTAAACATCTCTGAAACGGTAAGAGTGTAAGGTGACAGCTGACAGCTGAGAGCTACTGTAATACAAGTCATGTGTTGTTTCTCACAGTGCACCTGATCCTGCTGTGTATGGGGACATATTGATGCTAACTCCATGAAAACCACATGGGCAAGTGGCATGTATAAACTGGTCTGAAAAAATTGCATTTCTTTTAGCTTATGTGGATGGCTAAGTATGTGTGATATTAACCTGGGAAAGTTATGGAATCGGGATGGACTATGAGAAGAAGTCATGCCAATGGAGGGAGTGTGATGCCCTGGCCAGTGTTCTGCTTCATGTAGACTAGTTTGACACTAGTCCTGCCAGAGTCCCTGCTTGCACACTGCACACAATGTACAACATCTAAAACCATTACAGGACTAATTAGCTCTGTTCCTCTCTCTTCCAACACAACAACCCCTGCTCTATCTTTCTCCCCATCAATCTACACTTTATTCCATAGATATTAGAGATTGTGATTGATTCTGCCCTCCAGACCTGCCTTGACTCTATGGTATACAGTTATAGAAGAGATGATTTATTGCATTGTATGATGTCACCCAGATGAAGATGGTTTTCCCTTGGAGTCTGACTTCTACCAAAGGTTCTTCCTCTTGTCCTCTCAGTGAGTTTTTCCTTGCCACAGTTGTATTTTCCTTGCTCATTAAATGGGATCAATTTAAATGTAAATCTTATATATAGTTTAGTGATCATGTCTATTATAAAAAGCTCTAACTAAATAACAACTAATCAATTTGAATGAACTAACTCCCCCACAGATAAACTAATTGATATTAGCAACAATATTTTTTTTTGACTCAGTCATTGGGTCAACGTGTTTTCTTTTGACCTCAGTTGTACTGCATTGGATGGATGACACCAAATTCACCTCTGTAAATTCTCTCCAATATTTTTAACTTTTGTTGTGCTGTGCTGTGACTACAGGAATGTCCCAGGAACAGCTAGTCCACGGTGACTCCCCTTGCAATGTGCAACTTGTTTTTTAAAGAAGTAATTTGAGCTAAGGCTTTTACTGTTTAAATAATGTGTAACCTTGGTTAAAAGGCACCCCATCCCCAGGGCACAAACAGGTAATCAACTCTTAATAAGTCTGGAAATGAACACACCTGTATTCTTCTGCATCATCAAAGTCCTGCTTGTTGTGAGTTGGTTTAAGGTAGTCACACTCTATAACCCCAATGACTCCTACTCCTGTACTTTTAGCCTGACAACAAAACACAAACACTGTAAATATCATTTAAAAGCATTCTCAGTTGTGTACCGAAAATGGGACCGGGACCTTGAGCTATCGTGTTTGTTCTACAGTGAGGAGCTTTAGTTCTATAACTAGTGATGTCAAAAGGGGTTCGAGTGGGGGTCAAGCCTTTGTTCACTTAACATTTTTTAACTCCAACCTTGGCAAACCACGTGTATACAGCAGATCTTGCTTTGGGCACAGAGGCATTGTCATGCTGAAACATGTTTTGGCCACTTTGTTCCAGTGAAGGGAAATCTTGTATGTTCCAACTTTGTGGCAACAGTTTAGGGAAGGCCTGTATATGGGTGTTATAGTCAGGTGTCCAAATACTTGCAAATGGAGTCATTTTTGTGTAGGGGAAATGGCAAGAGTCCATAGCAAAATATGCTTTATAGAATGTAACTATAAAAGTAATGTAAATGTCTACACTAAATAGCATAAGCATATTCACAGGAACAGTAGTAGTGTCACTATAAATGTATTTAGTATTGTTTCTTTTTTTTGTTGGACCTTGTTTGCCTTTTCTTTTTTTTCTCTTCCTTGGTTCTTCCATACCATTATGTTCCTGCATGCATATTATTACAAAGAAAGATGAAAGTTATGTAAACAGCATTATCCTCACCTTGCGCTGACAGGCCACATGCTCATAGGCTTTAATGAGTCGGTTTTTGTGGTACATCATGATGCCGTAGTGCTCCTTTGTCTTTGTGTTGTAGCCAAAGGTGATTGTTATTTCCTTTTTCTGAGACAAAATCTTAAGGATCATGGCAGTCATAGTAATGAAATAAAGTCATTTAACATCTGTATTTTACATTTGGTATTTGCATGTGGATACAAGACAGACTGGTTTGTATTTGTCCTTTAAAACATGAGCTAGACTTTTAGTGACAAACTGAGTTTCCACCTTCTGCCCTTGGATAATAATCTTCATTTTTGGCTTCAGGTACAGGATACTGCAGTATGCCTGAGTCAAGAAAATAAAAACATTCTAGACATTCTAGACAATCCAGGAGCTGCTGAGAATCCACAGTTCAATTCAGTTCAGACATTTCCATGCACAGATTTATGCATAATCAATATTATACTTGTTTCTCACTACCAGTTATTCACTTTCTTTTATATACTGTCTATTTGACATTTCTTACTTCTTATGAGGTTTTCTGTGTGCAGTTAGGAACATCTTGTCCTTTATCCCCCTTTTATTGAATATCAAATATTTTGATTTCCTATTTCTCCTTCAGTTGATAAAAACCGATTAAAAAAAAAAATCAATCTCACCCGCAGTGAATATTCACTCTCAGGAACTGAAATGTCACCCTCTAGTTGGCACTTGTTTTGCTCCCTGGTGCTCTTGTACACTTCAAAAGGAATCTGGATGTCATAAGGGTCCTTTGTGAAGTCAAATTCTAATTTCCCTGAAGATGTTCTGCAGCAGAATAAGTTTAAGTGGAACCATGGATGAAATTATGCTATAATTATATAAGTGAAACATGGTATATATTTTCATTGCCAATATTTGTTCTATAAACAGTAGGCTTTCAATCTTTATGTGGCATATTTAAATTGATACATGACACTTCTTGTTTTTATAATATCTATCCTTTTATACTATAATATTAACCATAAAAGTATTAGTCTTATGTGCTACAATAAACTGAATAGAGCACTAAACAGAGCACTCATATGTAGTATATATGAATATATATATTTAATTACCTTATATGTATGTACATGTAATTATCATACCTTCATACCGTATTATATTATCTTAAAAGTACATCAACATTCCTTGTTTTTGCACTAAAATTTGCACTTCTGGTAGATGCTAAATGCATTTCGTTGCCTTGTATTCATACTGAGCAAATATTAATATCTATCTATCTATCTATCTATCTATCTATCTATCTAACAAAACATATATACATCAAACAGCTATAACATTAAGACTACCTATCTGTTGTGTATGCACAATATAACAAATTCTGCATATTCACCTGCGTAGGTTCCAAATAATGATGCGGGTACCACTTTTGTTGGCACAAAGCCGCTCAAAGACATCAAACTCAGAGAGCAGTTCTTCCTCTGTGTTGAACAGTGAATGTGTCAGGATATCACAAAGACACTCTGCATGCTCTGGGGCAGCAGTGAGTGAGCCACAACATTAAGGATCAAACTGCACCAAGGAACCTTTAAACTCTTACTTTTCTGTGTCACTATCAGACCCAGAATTTTCCAGTCATTCCATTCTATAATAACAACATATATTTTTCTTTAGTTTCACTGTAGTTATTGAACAAAACTTTTAGGATTAGTAATCTAATATATTATATATTATATGTGTGTATATGTTACGTCCGTGGCCATGAGAGGGCAGCAAAAGTGCCCTAACGTTGGACTACAAGAGAAAAATACAGCTCCCATGATCAGGCCACAAGGATGAGCACCTGCCAGCAATGAGTGTAATCAGCCTGGAGTCCATACTGGGAAGAACAAAAGGACACAGTAAACTCTCCCCAGCGCAGATCAACAGTAAGCTCTCGCTACAGATTTGCATCTGCCTCTTTGATAAGCCAAGCTCGGTATTTGTTGTTGTTTCACTTTCCCTTTAGACTTCGCCACTTCTTTGACCCTTGCCTTGACCCTTCTCATGTTTGTTACTTTGTTCCCATCTTCTTAGTGTTTGCTGCCAGAGCATGGTGTCTCCTGCCCTGCCTTCCCTCCACGTTTTTGGACATCTTCTGAGCTTCGGACTATTCTTGTTGCCTTTTGGTCCCTCCTGCTGTTTTTGTTCACCACACTTGTTGTATGTTTTGTGTATCTGTTCCCATCTGTGTGAAAAAAAACTTAATGCACTTGACTCCAACCATCAGTGTGGGATCATTACAGTATATACTGTACATTGCAAATGTATTGAACATTCAAACATATCAAACATTCCCAACTCCAAAATAAAAATGTTCCATTTATTGTTTGGCCTTCTAGTAGGAATTCTTTATGGATGATCACTTGAGAATCAAAAAAGATGATGAACAGTGACTTTATATTGTATTTGCTCATGTGAGCTTTCTTTGGGAGAGCTGATTTTGTCATGTGCCATTCACCACTTTGTCTTGAACACCCATGATTCATGTAAGCAGACAGCTTCTGAGGCTGTAATGAATGTCATCTTCCATTTATCACCCTGCCATACATGTATCAGAATCTAGGCATTTGAATGTAGTGGACATAAGTGGCAGGGTGTGGTGGTCCTTAATGGTGATGGCATTGAGACCTGATATTCCATGCAAGGGTGATGCTTCACATCTTTCTTCCCAACTCTACTAAGGAGATGGATGGACATATGAACCCTATGGCTAAAATGGCTTGAATGACGTGGGTCAAGCAAATAAGTTGCTGCTGCCTGATCTCCCTCTGGATTACAAATGTTTGCTTGCAGTGAACTGTGAGACTGAGGCACAGCTTTCTGATCACTGTTCCTACAATGGAGTAGACCATGACAATAGCTGTCCCATCAACAGAAACAGCATGAAAGACACCTTGGTCCATTCGGTGGGGAATGGGAGGACTGCTGTTCAAAGAACACTCTAGTAGAAATTGCAGCATCCTGGGTGCCCTCTGAACCTCTGGCCATGGAAGTTGGTAGGTTAGGAGTGGAAGTGTGGAGGAGCGGGCATCATTTTGGGCTCTGCATTCAGAGGAGGGATCATGGTGAAAACTTGGATGAGCTAAGTCAACTGAAGCAATGCTCATGGCACCTCATGGCACTGAAGGGCATACAGGAGAAGATCAGACTTTGGTGGACACCTGGTCTCTGCTGGGTCCATTTCTGGTTGGGGGTGGTTCATCCAGTTAAGCCCATTTATATATAAGCATTATAACCTTATTTATATATAGGAAAGATGAAGGTTTAGGTTTAGGGGTTTGGGTGCATTTTCAAAAACATCCTTGAGCCCACCTCAAACCAGGAAGCAGTATTGAAATGTACACTCTACCACTGTGCCATTAAACGGATTGGCTAAGGCAGGCACAGCTATAATAAGTTTATATCTTATTATTTCTTCTAGTTCTAAAACTAATGTTCTGTTCAATGATTCAGGGTACAACTTCTATTAATTCTAGCCATATAATCTCTCTGTTTCTAGGTAAAGGATATTAGTCTGTCTTGTCTTGGTGAACATGACAATAGGCACTATGACATTCTGTGCACCTATTCTCTCAAGGTAAGTCTGTGACAGGAGACCCACACACATGGTGTTGGCTTTCTTTGAAAACACGATGGCATCCTTCCCCAAGCGCATGGAGCCTGACTTAAAACCGTTACCATAACGACCCACTGGGACATGACCTCTTACTGTCTGCTTATCACTGAAGCCAAAACTGAGAGACAGAGAGAGAGAAAGAGAGATATGTGAAATTATTTTCTTCACACATCCTTTGAGTAATCAATTCATCTTCAAGAGAAGAACATGGGCTAGGATTACATAAGTAATAAGTATTCATTTAATAATACACCTTTTTGAATCAGATCATTGATGAGATGAATACACATCCAGAAACAAAACAATCACCTGATTCTCGATGCAGGCTCAATACTTAAAGTAATTACCAGAAAGTTGAATCAGTTCATCTGAACACAAGCTTTAGTGAAAATGTGTTATCGAATTGTGAACTCAGTATCATGAATCGAATTGTGAGCAGACTGTATCATTACACCCCTATTAATAACAATAGCCACCTGTGCTATTCGCACAAGATTGGACAACAACAGCAATAAGGGTATTGTAAGGTGGTGAAACATTTAATCTAGAATTCCTGGATAATCTAATGGTCCTCTGAAGAATAATGCAGGCTTCAAGAATACACTCCTACCTGAGCATTTTGTGCATCTTGTCATAGTCCATGCCTTTTCCATCATCCATGAAGGTGAGGCAGTGCTGGTCTTTGATCACTGTTTTATTTATCAAGAATTGTTTTGCACTGACATCTGGGTCATAAGCATTGTCTGTAAATATCAGGAAAAAACAGATACTATCCAATGTTACTTGGGCACAATTTACATTTGCCAAGTTCTCATGAGTGTTTACATATTTATTGGGGAAAAAATATTAATTGATTTCATTTTCAGTAACCTCTTAATTCTGGTCAGGGTAATGGCAGATCCATAGCTTATCCTGGGAACGCTAAGACCAGAAATACACACGTCAATGTACACTGAACAATCACTGGATAAGGAACACCTGGCAGGTGGCATATGATAACTGATACAGTGACCCCAATTGGTGGTTACGTCACAATCGGCTCTCATATGATGTTGACCTGTCTACTGCACAGCAGAAGGCAACATTTGCCAGCTATGGTTAAATAGAGCCACTTGAGCGACTTTGACTACAGACAGATAGTTGGAGCTCGGAGGTGTGGTGCCAATGTTTCAGCAATAGCTGCACTTGTGGGCTGTTCCTATACTATAGTTTCACTGGGGTGCCAAGAGTTCAGGAACCATCAACAAATACCAAACCAAAGGTCACACAGCGGCCAACCATGTGTGGTTGATCCAAGAGACTAGCATTGTGTGTCGCAACTGGTATTGCAGCAACGACATACAACAATTGAACAGCTCACTCACTAGTACAACAGTGTGCAGGTGCAATGACCATGCAATGTTCCCTGCATTGATTAGTGTACAATAGCCATTAACCAATAGGTGTACAGCTGATGACCACCTGTCATCTTAACCAATGCTTTGCATGGGCCAAAGAAATGCATCAATGGACCTTGGACACATGGAACACAGTCATCTGGAGTGACGAATCCCATTTCCTGTTGAGACACACCGATCGACAGGTCTGCATCTGACAGAAACCTCATCTCCTTGTTGTAATATTGGAGTGCTACACACCAGTACCTGTGGTTTGATGATCTGGGGAGCATTTTCTGGGTATGCCCTGGTAAGCAAATAGTTAGATTTTTCAACAGGACAGTGCCCCATGTTGGCCCCCAAACTTGCCTGACTGTAACCCCATTGAACATGTTTGGAATGTGCTGGAATGGGCTATGCAATGCACTCCCACTTGCCTGCAAAATGTCTACCAACTAATGGCACTGCTGCAGTGGGCATGGGTTGAGTTGTGTATGAAGGATGTTCATCACCTTGTGGAATCTGTTCCCCAAAGTCTGCATTCTGTAATTAATCAAAAAGGTGGACCAACCCACTATTAGCTAGGGGTCCCTTATCCAGTGATCTATCAGTGTATTGCATGGCATCTCAGTCACTTGCTCCCACACTACTGTCTGCAGGCTGCCGATGGTATAGCCACATGTTTTCTGTCTAGAGTGGAGCTAAATTGCAAATCCTTTTCAACCCATATTCAATTGAATACACTACAAAGACAAGATATGATATTTATTGTTCAAACGGATAAACTTTAATGTTTTTTTGCAAATATTCACTCATTTTGAATTTGATGCCTGCAACACATTCCAAAACAGTTGGGACAGGGGCATGTTT
>JAOVYV010000048.1:24682301-24692567 GCA_025674545.1 Hassar affinis
TAATGAAGATTGGCCACCAGGCTGGTCCAATTTAGCCATGAAACCTCCCACACTAAAATGACAGGTGTTTCAGTTTGTTAGCATTATAATTAAAGTTCAACTCTCCAAATATATTAAAAGGAATATTAGACAAAGTTTTCCATGGTGTTTTCTGACGGAGTAAACATTTCATGCCACAGGGCGTCACAATAAGCTGACGTTGTTAATTTGATTATAAAAGCAATAGAATTTATTTTATTTATTTCTGTGGACTTTATTTGACATGGTCCTCTAGACTCTATGATCAGAAATGCATCCATAGCAACAGTCTGTTATTCACATCTGCAGTCTTTTGTGTTTGTGTTTTGTGTTTTTTGTGTCAGGTAATAATTTAATGAAATTTATGATCTAATCCAATACCTTTCCTGACCTAAAAATTCGGTGGTCTGCCAAAAAAGGTGCCATGTTCCAAGTTGTATAACACATTACATCAAGATGTAAATACAGGAAATAAAATCTGAAATTCTGATCTATCATCTATCATCTCATACTCATCTTTTAATCTCAAACCAATGTCTTCAGTGTATAGCAAAGTCAAACAAAAAATCTATGTGGGACCTTTGTTTTTTGAAACTGCTCTCTGGGATTATAAGGCTGGTGAAAGTAAATAGAAAACCTTGATATATACAGTACTAAACATGCTTACATTCAACTCATATTCATTACTTTCTGTATTCTTACTTTCTGCATTTATTCTGTCACTTGCCTGGTAAAAGTCTGTGCATAGCTCCATCGTTTTAAGCACTCCTGGGTTGATGGGAGGCAGCGTGACCATCTGTAGCTGTCCACTGAGAGGGTTTGCCTCTGATCTTTTGTAGCGCTGGTTCTTGTCCTGGATGACCAGCGCTAAAGACTGAGAGTGGTTTATCAGCTCCAGAAGAGAAGAAATCGCCACATGCTGAACCTATATGAGCATGAAGATTAAAAAAGGGTCAAAACACTATCCAAGCCTAGTAATGTTATTGCAAAAGCAAAAACACACTGCCAGTGATATTGTAGCATACACACTCCTATTCTATTCTACACCTACTTCACAAATACACATGTAGAAATACATTTACCTTTATATTATTTGGTAGACGCCCTAATCCAGAGCAATTTAAATTTATACAGTTGAGGGTTAAGGGTCTTGTTCAAGGGCCCAGAAGTGAGAACTTGGCAGTAGTGAGATTTGAAATCACAACCTTCCAATTAATAGTCCAACATCTCAACCACTGAGCTACACTATTACTATGTAGTAGTCATAGTATGTAGTAGCCATAGTGACTATGTCACTCTCTATGTCACTCTGTACTTATATAGTTATACCTGATAGTCTTTGGAAATACAACATAGAGTCATCAAGGACCTCAGCCACTCAGGGAGGCTGCCCTCTTCATTACCTTTATTATAGAAAAAACACACACACATAGACATCAGTCACATTAGAATCCAGATTCATAATCCGGTGTACTGTATGTGTTACAAAAAGTACCTCTGGTGTTCTCAAACATGTTGCTGTAGAGCTCTTGGCTCTCTTTTTCTGTGTAGTAGACAGGAAAAGTTGTGCTCTCCAGCAGGAGGTGACAGGCAGCAGTAAAGGCATGTCGACAGGGTTCACCGATCTCGCCTTTCCCTCTTGGCTGGAATCCTTCTGTCCACGGAAGGAGTGTACATCCAACGCCTTTTCCCTTATCATCATTAAACGTCTCCTGAATTTGTTCCCGCAGCTTCCCAGGGATAAAGAACTCAGCCAGCCTGTCTTTGATCAGCCCCAGCTCTCGGCTTCCATCACGCCCAAATGAAGAGCGTGTCCTGCCCTGCCGAGAGGCACGCTGCTCAGACAGAGTCACCTCCTCCTGTCCCTTCTGCTTTTCTGGGTTTACAACCACCAACAAGTGCCTGACAAAAAGAGTTATTACATTACGTTATATAACATTATCCTCCACCACCCAAAGTCTTTCCTTACAGATGCAACTTCTGTGCACTTCCGCAGAAAAGCTCTGGAGATTAATAGTGAATATTTCTTATTTCACCTCGAGCCTGTCGAATTCTTGATTCTGATTGATCAGAACGTTTTTGATTCATTTCTATAACAGCACATCACATAATCTGATTGAAAAATGTGTGTAGTTGTTGATATGGTGAAGCTTTCTGTCAGGAAATGTTTATGTAGCATTTTTGAAAGCTGTCTATAGTGTCTGGTGCTTTGTAACAGTAACGGTCACAGGGAAGTGTTTGTGGTGTCTCAGTAAAAAAAGCTGGTGAGGGAATAACTTACAGCTTGTGTACTTCATTGATATGCCATATCTTAGCTTAAAACATAGCTATGAGGGTTAGTTAAGTGAAAACCCTTTGGAAAAACAGTGTTTTCCATTATTTAATGCAAATAGGTGTCACAAACAAAAGTGCATAATTTTTGTACATGAGCTCCATTCACTTTAGTGTCCCACTGGTTCGGATACCATCAGAAAATTTGATTTACTTCTCGGCTTCTACTTTCATTCGACTAACCTTCATATAAACAGTTAAAAAAAGTATGACGTGATTCTTTACATAATAAATAATTGTAATCATTGTCTATAATTGTAAATTGTGGTATACAAGAAATAAAATACATTGGGTTATGCTGCGATTGGAAAATAATGACCTTCAGGGCAGTAGCAGTCAGTCACACTTGCTATGTTTTTTCTCTTGCTTATTTTTGAAAGATTTGTGCCATTTTAAACAGATTTGTCATAATATTAATAAATGAATGTGATAGGGTGTATTAGTGCACCTTGTAATAACAGATGCCAGTATATCTTGTATGCACTTGGACATGTTTTCCATGCACCCTCCTTTCCTCCACACATCCTCTGCCTTGGTGCAAACCCCTGGAGAAGGGCTGGAGCTAGAGGAGTCATGGCCAGGAGGAAGCTGCTGCTCAGACGGTGAAGCGCTCAGGCCCAGTCCGCTGTCTTCAGAGCGCAGGGTCGGGAACACGGCCACATCAGGTGCCACCTCTTGTGCATCCTGTCCATTAATGGTTAGTTCATCTTCTTGAATTTTATCGTCACTGGTTTGGTTATCAGTCTCATTGTTCTTGATGTCTGCCATGGCAACCTGCTAATGCAAAGAATGAATGCACATGGTTCAAGTGGTAAAAATATTAAAGAATACAGATATGATAGAAAATGGACATTTCTAACAAAAAAAAAAATCATACCTTTGTTTCCTTGACATCCCATGTCTTTGACTCTACATCCATGTCCATATAGCTAACAGGCATCTGGATCTTACTGAGAACTTTAAAACATGCTCTAAGGCTCTGTGTAAGCTCTGCTAGGCTAAGAGATGCCATGTGAGCACACAAAGACTGAAGCATGCTACTCAGCATCTGGGGCAGGTACAGTGTTTGGATCTCAGCATAAAGCTCCTTTGGGACAAAAAAAAAAAGAAACCGAGCAGTCAAACTCTGTCCAGGTATCATGCAACAGTGTTATGAAGTTTGTTGGTTAATAGAGTGGGAGAATATGTGTAGATCAGTATAAAAGCAAAAACAAGGACTATCAAACCCAAAAGTGACAGATACCAAAGGAATGACATCAAGGAGAAAGACGATGAGGGTTGAGAGCTCGGTCACTGATGGAGAAGGACTCCAGTCTTTAGCTGAAGAAGTCCCTGTGTGCTCATTTAACCTGCTGAAATTCAGATTTACATCATAGTTATAAGCATCTCATATACACTGGTAAACTTATAACGTGTGTGTGTGAGTATGTGTGTGTATGTGTACCTGAGACAGGTGTTGAATTGTTTGGTCATGTAGTCCCATAGGTATTCACTGCTCATAGCTGCCACCAACATATTGACCGTTTTTATGATCTCAGAAACATTTTTGTTCTCTTTTATTTTGCTGCATAAACAAAAATACAGATATTGGATTCCTGTGAATTCAGAAATGAAGGTCTGAAAGCTGTACTTTTTCTTGTCCTTGGTGTGGTACTATTAAGGGTGCTTAACATGCTTTGCACCTACAATATGTATCATTCACCTGAAAATATAAGTACAGCATACCTGAATGTAAATAACTGAACCTTATGGACATTTAAAATTTCACTGTAAAAGTGAAGTGAATTAAAACGATGCCAAGCACATGAAAGTAGAAAAGAACAGCTCAGTAGCTTTATTTCTTTGATTGTGAAGATTCAAAATAGACATGCATCATGCACCTCAGTTTCGAGACAAGTTGCAATTGTGGGAACTCACACATGCCTACTTTTATTGTGATTTATCTGTCTTCATTTTTCATACATTCACTCTTATTATGATCATCATTCTGACCTTGTGAGCTGGTTGCCAGAGTGACTGGAATTAAGCGACTCTTCTCCTAGCAACTCTCTACAGTAACTATAAAAGGCCCTGATCACCTCCAGCAACACATCTGACACAACCAGTGGCCCTGAGGAAGAAAAGAGAAAATGGTACAGAAGAATGTTTCCATTTCAGTAAAGACAGAAACATATTAATGTAACAGGCCACTTTTCAGACAAAAAAACATTAATATGGCTGCTGGGTTTTGCATGCAAAAAAGACAAAAGTGTGACAGCCAAAGTCTACAAAAAACTGTGACAGACTCTCTGAAAGCTAATTGGGTTTAGCCAAAAAATTAGGTATACCAAATAAAGACTTAGGCTATCAGATGATGCTTGTGTTTTAAGCATGTTAATGAGTGTGTGTGTTTGTGTGTATGTCCTTACCGATCTCTGATTTGTCCAGTAAACTGATCAGGATGCGGAATGGTCTGAGATAGTTCATTACATTGTCTGGGTCTTTCTCTGTATCTTTCTGCTGCAGGATGTTCACTAGAGCCTGTTCAGACAGAGGATTACATAATCCACTCACATTCACACACACATCAAGAAAATGTGCATCATGGTTACACATGGTGAAACCACACATAGCAGAATTCTTTTTACAATAGAATATCGGGTATTTTGTGGTCCAGGTATTAACACTGGCAAAGAAAGCCAGCTAGTCAGAAAACACTTTCATTTACTAGTGTGTGTGAGAGACAGTGTGAAAGGAGCAATATCAACAGTACCTGCACCAATAGCTCTCTGGAATGTGTGTTAAAGTAGTATTCAGTATGCTCTTCAACTGTAGTGTACAGGGTTGTATCTGGAGCCACCATTCCCCCTTTAATATCTAAGCCTAAACACATAGACGTATAAAGATTCATGCAATATGATATCAAAAGTGTATGTCCATTCCTTAACCCATGGACTATGTAGACTATGTTGCATTTGAGTTACCTAGAAGCCATGCATAGAGGCGCCGGTTGAGTGACATGTCTCTCCTGAGGAGAGTGAGTGAGGCAGCAGACACCACTGTGATCATCTCTTCCCGTTTCAGAGGGACAGAGCACGTCACTGGGTCCTGCAGAAACAGCACACGAAAGGAGGGAGGACTCAGTGACACAGACATCCACTAACACTATGCACTAAACACACAATGCTTTGGAACAAGGAGCAATGTTAGAAGGAGAGATGTATGAAAAGAAAGATAAACTGACCAGACATGTAGCAAAGGGAAAGAAGTAGAGAAGAATCTCCAACATGTTCCGCTGGACCAGTACATTAGTGTCCTGTAGAGAAAGACAGGTCGCCTTCACCTGGAAAAGTGAGAGGGAGCACAAAAAGACACTCAGATTATTCTGGCATGAAGCCTTTCACTGCAGATAATTATAGTCTTTACAAACACAAAATGAGGACTATTTTTATTTATGAAAAACACACTCACAGCTAGTCTGTGGTCATTGCCCAACATGTATTTCTGCTCACGGCTGGTGGCCATGCGGTCAAAGTGTGTGACGATGAAGAGCGAAGCAGGGAGCCGCACCAGGGGACACACAAGCATTGAGCCCCACAGTGCCCCATGAAACACTGACTGACCCACTAGTTGGGATAGCTTCAGCAGCAGTGCGTCTGTCCTGAGACAGAGACAGAGACAGAGACAGAGAAAGAGAGAGAAAGAGAGAGAAGTGAGAGAAGGACAGGGAGAGAAGTCACACAATTTCCAGGACTGAAGGGAATAATTAGCTCTGAGCTGTATTTACACTTGTGGTTTTGTACAGAAAAGGTATTTCCTGTGAGCTTTTTTGCACGCATATTTAAACCTTTCATACTGATTAATTTACTAACAAATTAAAGTTTTTTTCTTTAGAAGCCTTTCTCTGGCACCCTGCCCTTGGCTGTTTAACCTGCCACTTATACTGTAACAGAGGGGGGGAAATGTACTTTTCAAATAGCTCTGAAAACATATTTTCTGGTGGTTTAGGAAACTGTGTCTTTATGCATTCCTCCAAAGGGGGGAAATTGGAACATACTATTACGTTTTAGCCCCACAGATTCACAGTCACTTGTAGCTAATTATTTGACCCTTGACATGTACCTGTCATAGACCTCCAGGCCCTCCTCCAGGCCAGGCAGCAGGCCCATGATGAATGCCTGCAGGCTTGGCAGTAGAGCTTTCTGCAGGGGCAGGAAGTAGCGCTCATATAGGGTCAACACAGCCATTTTCACTGATGTTGCTGCATGGCCAAGCACAGGGAACAGTCCCGAGCTGCGTACGCGCGCACACACACACACACACACACACACAAGATTCCATTTGTTTCCACCCTAAAAGCTTCGTTGGCATTATTAAAAAAGATTAACAACAATTATATTACAGACTTTTCACAAAGGATTGCATGCATATATCATCACAGAATGGCAGAAACAGCCTTCTAAACATTTTCACTAACTGATGCCAAAAATATGCTGTGCTTTGGCAAAGTTTGTCCTTCAAGGTAGACATTGGTGACTGTATTCTAAACAATATGAATCCCTAAACAAACAAAGCAATTTCCCCAGCTCCTCTAGTAACCTATTCACACTGTTAGAAAGACCACACTGTATTTTACTCTGTCTGTATTTATCTGAACCAACCTGTAGATAAATAAATCTCTAGCCAGCCATTTTGTGCCAATGATTTTGAAGATGATCTCATAGGTCTCCAGCGCTTTCAGGTGGACGCCGCTGGGCAGAGCCGGGTGCAGGCACTGAGCCAATCTCTTTCCAATGATCAGCCTCCTCGGCAACAGAGAGTACTTCAGGTTACTCTGGAGGGCCTAAGATGAGGAGAGGGATGAACAGACTGAGTGAAACACAAAATAAATAAAAAGAAAGTTTTTTTATGCTTTTAAGCTTAAACATTACTTCAGCAACCACCATCTGATGCTACAATGATAATGCAACTATATAAAGACCTATAATAACACATACAGTGTTGTATTGGGTAAACTCAATAATTAATAAGCAAGTCATCAGAAAGTGTTGGAGCCAGAAACAGAGAGAAAAAACATTCAGGAGGAGGAGACCCAGCTGTAAGTTCCTGGTTATGTTCACGACATGTGTGCCAATTGTATGTTCTTTCTTTACAAGGGCATTATTAAAGAAGTGTGAACGTGCCATATGGTTTGTGGACTTTCACTTCTCTGTATTAACTGACTCCATGCTAAACAAACTTCCTTCTACAAAAGGACTGTAAACTAACACCCCAGCAGAGCAACAGATCATTCAGTAAAGCAAACTCACATTGTTCATGTAAGGAACTGAAATGGTGTGCAAATGTCTAGTTTCATGTTCTCTCTCACACAGTTGAATTGAGCTTGGTCACTACACAACGTTAAATACTCCACCAAGTAAGCATGTGAATTCCCACTTCTCAGCAGGAAGTTTGAGTAAAGAAAATAATGTGGCAACTTATAACTGCTTATATTCAGTTCCAGTTACACAGGAACAATACCCATGTAGTTTTTCCAATGTCAAAACTGCGGCAGAGTAAATGTGCAGCTCCTCTGGATAGATACAAAAAGTAGCCAATTTCTTGTTACTTGAAAATGAGTAATATAGTGCTGATTTCAAGAAACACAAAACAGAGATACATATCACAGAAAAGAATAAAATATAAAATCTAATTTGAGGATAACTGACACTGGAAAAACAGCTCTATCAAAAGAATAAACGTTATCTAGCCTAGAGGAAGATTTTCTTCAGTCTGAGAACACTCCAGTGTAAAGTTCTTGTGTAAAGATGTACTATGAAGTAATAAGGGACAATCACAAACCCCAGTTCCACCTAACCCTTAACCCTTTCACGTGCTTGTATTTGAATTGTATCCTGATATGATTGTAACTTTATACTTGTAGCCAAATGCATCTCCAGCTGGCCAGACTGAAATTGTGTATATAATATATATAGAACCAGCTCATTCGATTAAAACACCAACTTCCAATGATGTTCTTTGTTTTAACGTTTTACTAATAAGAATGTTGCCGTATTATTATTCATGTATTTTAAACGGTCAGGATCAGCATTCACATAGTAAATGGCTCTCATATTAGAAATGCATTCACACTTGTATGGTGTAAAAGATCACATTCACATTTGTTGCAGATGTGTATTCACACTTTCATTTGTATGTGGATAATCCTTACCCAGATATCATCGAACATTCATGATTTATGATTCATCATTGATACTGCAATAATGGTAACAGTAAATTCACTCTCACCAAAACATAACTTTCAATCCATTATATTCAGGACACGTACAAATATTTTGTAATAACATTATCTAAGTGACAAGTCCTTTACAAAAGTTGCAGTCGCTGCCTAGACCTGCACAGCTGCCTATTCTGCATTAATAATTCAAGCAGTGGTGCATTCCAGAGAAGTAACGTATTAGTAACATGTTATTAATTATTGACAGCCGAAGACTATAAGAAACCTTGTGAACCCCTGTCCCTACCTTTGACCTTCAACTAACCTTATTGAGTTTTCCAAGACAAGAGATGAGGTCAGCCCACTCGCTGGAAGACTCAAAATTGCGCAACGCCTTCTCAATGACGGCTGCATAACTACGGTAACGGTAGTCGCTCTGGAGTTCTGCCTCCTCGGGGTCCATCATGCCTCAGTGCTGTCCCAGCATGCTCAGTGTCCGTCTGGGAAGCAAGAGAGACGGGCATCAGTTGAAACCAGAATTCAATGGAATGACTTTAGTTCAACTTTAAGCTACTTTAGGCTAGACTTTAGACTGCAGCTGAATGTATGATATAAAGGATAATGCAGTCTGCATGTAAAGGTATTTTTAAAATATGCTTTAAGTGCAATGAATGACTGAGTGACAAACAGATATAGAGAGAGAGAAATTTACACAAACACCTGTATGTTGTACAAGGCACATCAGAATTAGAATCACAAACATTTTATTCACCACCTACATTTACATGTCTTAGGATTTTTCCTCGCGTTTGGTCATGACACAAAACATTCAACACACACATATTGGGCAACACAAGAACTACCAATCCTAATACACAAATATTGCACATTAAGCAGGAATGGTTGTAATTTATATCACAGTAGAGGTAGAAACAGCAGCCGGATGCAGTTCGGGGTGCATTAAACAAAGTGGTACAATTGGGATATATAATAAACAACAGCAATATTAATAAAAATATACAGTATATTACAATAGTAACAAATAATAGTATTTAGTAAAATTATTTAACGGGCAGCACGCTGGTTCAGTATATAGCACTTTATAACAAGGAGCACCTGGGTTCGATTCCCAGGCCAGGTCAGGGATCCTTCCTGTGTGGAGTTTGCATGTTCTCCCCTTGTCTGTGTGGGTTTCCTCCCACAATCCAAAGAGATGCAGTCGGACAAACTTAAGGTACTAAATTGCCTCAGGTATGAGTGTGTTTGAGTGTGAATGTATCTGTCTAAGTGTCTGCTCTGTGATTGACTGGCAACCTGTACAGGGTGTTTCCCTGCCTTCTGCCCAATGAATGCGAAGATTCAGCACCCCCCATAACCCAGTAGTAGGATAAGCAGCTTAGACAATGAATGAATAATATTTAACATGTGAAATACTACTACTACTAGTACTACCACCAATACTACTACTACTACTACTACTACTAATAATAATAACAAAGGTAACATTGTGACCAGTGCTTAAGCAGCATCTCTAGCTAATTGTATTAAAATGCAAGAAAAGCACAATCCTAACTGTTAAACTATCATCATCTTTCATCATAAAATAAGGCTCCATTCACAAAGTAAAAAGTTCCCAAAATAGTGGTAAGTCACAGTTCTTTTAAAAATGGGAACAGACTTACATGCTGACTGACACACTGCAATAATGCAACTTTTGCTTG
>JAOVYV010000048.1:24728599-24744639 GCA_025674545.1 Hassar affinis
CGCCCCCCTCACGGTGCGTCTCCACTAAAAGTTAACACATGGATCTAAATTACTAAAAGACTACATGCAAGTTTGAGTGGAACGCTGACTACTGCATGAATGTGTCTTCACCACAAGCTCACACAATTATTATGACTTATTATGAGGCAGTAATAGTCACCTAATAACACCTGGTAGCATAATGCTTTGAACTGAAAGTCATCAGCACCTTATCTGATAGTGGGCTTGTTTTGTTTTTGTGTAATTTTGTATTGTTGTTAGTCTACAGATTTTCTCAATTAAGATAATGTGATCTCTCTCTCTCTCTCTCTCTTTCTCACTTGTTGTGTGTCTCTGAGCGCTTTCATGGGCGGGGTCTGCTATTTCAGAGAGTGGAAAAGTACTGGCAGTCAAAAAAGATGCAGTAGGCTGCCCTTTGTTCATTGTGGCTGCACCATAAGGAACTGAAGCAGCTCGGTTCCAACATCCAGCACACTCTGTGGACTAAACGCTGTCCACCTGTTCTTTTGTTTGTAGTTGAGATGTTCATTTTTTATGCCATGGTTAATTCCGTATCACGCTGTAGAATAATTATCCTTTATGGATTATAATGTCCTAATACCTAAAAGTAAAACAGCTGACTTACCTGCATGCAGAGGAAAGTGAACCAGTCTCACAGTGACTTTAAATAAAAGTAAATGGAATTCAAAGATTTTTAATGGTTAAACATCTTTAATGTGGAGCGAAAAGTAAATGATTACTTTTAACATTCCCATTAAGCAGTCATGCAGTAAATTAAATAAGCCTCAACACACTTTCACAGTTTCACAGATTTTTACTTTCTTGGTTCATAAAAATGTTAGTAAGTATGAAAGTAAGTGTTCGCATTGATTGAAAGCAGCAGCCAAAATATTCCGAGCATATCTGAACACGTTTGTTCCTGTCTGATTCTCACGTCTTTACCACTGACAGACTACTTAACTGTGGTTAAGCTTGTTTGTTCACTGAAACTCAATCCTCTACAAAGATCTCCACTTAATTCCCACTCCCACTTAAATTGGCTGCTGAAAAGATTTATTTATAATGCTTTTATTAGTATTGAATTTTCAATGAATGTCTATCTATCTATCTATCTATCTATCTATCTATCTATCTATCTATCTATCTATCTATCCATCCATCCATCCATCCATCCATCCATCTGTCTAGGATAATTTATTTGTTTGACCCAATTTCCACCCAATGTGGAAAGGAATCTAATTTGTGTAAATGGAAACGCACCCAGTGGTGTACCTATATTTAAAACACCTCAATCTGAATAAACCTCATTTATTGAACTCTCTGATGCACTGTGTACATTTCTATTTTCATTAATAAGACCTCATTTCATAAGCAATTATAAAAACTTTATATAAAAATATCAGCTATCAACATACTGAAGACCAGGGTATGAGTGGATTGGAACAACACTCATTCCTACATTCATATAAAATAACACAAATAAAAGTTCATCAGCTATGATTGTCACACTGTGACTTTTCCAGACAGCTTCTACTCTGCTGGTACCTCCAATGGTTTTCGCCCTGATTTGCCTGTTTCGCCTGGGGCAGTAATTGTCTTGTGGTTAGGGTGTCTTCCTTGGGTTCGATTCCCACGACAGGACTTGGCTGAAGTGCCCTTGAGCAACGCACCCAACCCCCAATGGCTCCTGGCACTGTGGCTAGGGCTGCCTGCCACTCTGCTCCTGTGTATTCACTGGTGTGTCTCACTGCACGGAGGTTCAATTTCACTGTGTGCAAGCACAGTGACTAAAAATGTGTCACTAATTTGTAACTAATTAAGCATTACCTGCTTTCACATAAACAGCAACTGAATAAACACTATTTATTATGGGAGTATGCAGTTTGGGATGGGGATCAATCTGGAAGATAAATATCTGCCTCTGCTCTTAAAAATTGTACATAAATCACAGCAATGTTAAGAAAATAAAAATCTTTATTGCACACATCAGTGTGACTGTTACAATTACTCAATGCCCAGTGAAAGAGCAAAATCTCTTTCCTTTAATAAGAGTTAGTTTTTTAGCTAGTGCAATAAAATGAACTGGTCAGCTCACCAGCACTGGCTATTCTGTGCTTCCTAATGATCTCCCATCCCAATTTGTTCATGAATCACCATCACCAGCACCCAGTAAAGTACCAGTACCAGTAAAGCTATGCACATGCTGTGAGATTTAACTACGTCACAAAGCTGAGGAGCAAGCTACCTACTAATGTTAGCAGGATTGTCTGGTGACCCCTGATGCAAAAATCATCTATTTTTTATTTAAATAATAATCCTACACACTGCAGTTTTAAGGAATCAGTATGTGTTGCTTAATTAGTCTTCATTATGGTACAATGCAAATCCACATACATCTGATGCAACATTGAAGAAAACAGACTGATTCACTGAAGAAGATTAAATTTGGGGAAGATAAAATTTGGGGTTTTTTACTCTAAGGTTGTAAATATTACAAAATGTATTTTAGGCTAAAGGTTATCCAGAATGGCATTATTAGAACTTTTGAAACCTTTTCCAGGTATTTACCAAAGTTTTGCAAGCTGCAGTTTATTGCACTATTGATTATGTGTGTATGTATATACACAAGAAATTTTATTCGCATTCCAGAATATCATATTCAAACATTCATGCAAAATTTGGGCTGACTTCTACACAGTATTCTCATTTTTTGAATTCCTGTTTTCGTAGGTTTTATGAGCTGGAAGCCCAAATTATGTAAAAATAAACAAATAAATACTTGAAATCATTTAAATTGTGGACCCTGAATCTATAATCTATGAAAATTTAACTTTTTGAATGGAATTATGGAAATTAATAAACTTTTCCATGATATTCTATTTTTTTTAATGTACACGCCAGACTTTGTTTTTATAATTTCATTCATGTAAATGAATTTTCATATAATTGTATGATTTATGAAGCTTTTTTATTTAAGAAGCAATGACATTTCCAAAATGATGTAGAAAGTGGTTGTGAACGGTGATATCTACATGTACATCTGAGTGTTCATTTGTAAATCTGTTGAACTCAGCTGTTCCCTAGACTGTTCCAAAAACAATGCAGTGATGCCAGTCAAAAAACAAACAAACATACACACATAATCACCACCTTGCCTATGGATTCCCATGAGCCTTGTTTAACTGGATCCTGCCACTTTGCATCATGTGGAACCAAAGACAAAACAAACAGCAAGAGCACAAACTACATTCATCATTTATCAGTATCAACAATCAGTGCATAAATCAAAACTACTTCTAATATCAAACAAAAATGATCAAAGCTGCATGGTTTTGAGGGACCAGAATAGAAAACAATTCTGTATATGTTTTATGAAGCAGTGAGTTGAGTGTAAATGGTGTATCAGTTACAGCTGCATGGATTCAAGTTTCAGTATAATTGCAGGGATGCAAAAAATTATTGAGAGTATCTAAATCTCCACTTGCTTTTATAATAGAGCATGTTACTATGCTCAATTATACTAAGCTCACGTTCAAAACTAATTATCACAAACCTGTCACTGATGAAGTGATTCTGATTAACCCCATGTAATGATTTAGAAGGATTTCATTCATTTGACTGCTGAAGCCACGGTTCTCAAAGAGATTACAAAGTGGGTACAGGATCTCATTGTCAAAAGGTATTCTTCAGGAGAGGGGTACAAAAGAATTTCCAAAACATTGAGCACCATGGATGTACCATGGAACAACATGAAGACCATCATTCAAGTCCATGGCCATCAACAAGCGGGGAAAACCGGGCACCAGAGTAACATTACCAAGAACAGACAGACCCAAGAAAATTGATGAAGGAACAAGATGGAAACAAATCAGAGAGGCTGCTTACAGCCACGTTAATGCAGGTCAGGAATAAATGTCACTCCCTGAATGTGACAACAGTCTCTCTTGTTCACATTTCGGCCGATGGGGTAGTGTAGCTAGATGGAAGCCCTTTCCAAACAAATAAACCCAACAAATATCCAAGCCTGCCTAATCACTCCATCTCATGTGCAATGGTCTGATGATACCAAGATAAAACCTATTTGGTATAACTCTAAAGCATGTTTGTCACAAAAACAAGACTTATCAAACAAGACTAGCTTATCATCTAGGGAAGACCATATCTACAGTGAAGAATATTACTGGCAGCATCATGATATAGGGCTGCTTCTCATGCAAAAACTTTCACCTTCCACCATGACAATGAGTAAAAGCCAGCAAAGAAATGGCTCCAGAAGAAGAAGATCGCCATTTTGGAATACCACAGGGTTGCGCCCATGAAAAATGTGCCAATTCTTCTCTGCCATTGCCAAACAGCTTATTTTGCTGTTGCTATTGTTTTCAGCTTCTGGTAAACCCAGGTGCAGCCAATCAGGTGCCTATCTAAGGTCAAAATTCAAGGTGTAGCCAATCAGGTGCGGCCAATCAGGTGCCTATCTAAGGTCAAAGTGTGGAGAAGATGCAGAGAATGCTATGCTGATTGCTGCACAAATAGTGTAACATCTTTTGGTGGAGGCAGTGTGATGGTGTGGGGTATCATCTCCCTTACTGGAAAATATGAGGCTTGTCATCATTGCTTGTCACAATCTCAATACAGAGAGATATCGAGATGAAATTCTGCAACCAGTGCCAATCCCGTATCTCCACAGTCTGGGATTGAACTCATCCAGAATTTGGGAGTGGAGAGGATGGAATGGCCTGCCAGCAGTCCTGACCTCAACCACATTGAACACTTGTGGGATCAGCTTGGGCGTGCTGTTCGTGCCAGAGTCACCAACACAACCACGTTGGCTGACTTGCAAGAAATGCTGGTTGAAGAATGGGATGCCATCCCATTGAACAAGTGTTTATGATAAAGATGACTTCAGCTTCTATTTATGAACTTCAAGGGGTCTTTAGACACTTTAGCACAGATTGTGGTTGTGTTTGAGTTTCCAGACAGAAAATATGCATTTTGCAATGTACAGTAAGTTTATGTGAATTGTGCACAGTGTGAAATCTTCTGTGGTGTTGGCCATTGTTAAACACAGCTCTAAGCACATGCTATTAATGAAGATTCTGTCTGTGTATAGAAGGGCAGCACTCTTACTTTCAGACATTTATTGCATAAGACATTTATTTCAGACATTTATTGCATCCATTGCCCCTTAATGGTCTGAAAATTAATAACAGATTTTTTAAATAAACAGAAAATAGATAATGCTGAAATTTTGTTTTTGCTATTGTTTTGAGCTTCTGGTAAACCCAGGTGCAGCCAATCAGGTGCCTGATTGCTGATCTCTGGTCTCATTGGGTTACCAGGAGGCCTGCCATGACTGCCCTTCACTGTCAGGCCCATTTGCGCTGGTGTCGGCAACATGTGGAACCTGAAATGTGGAGGAACGTTAAGTTCAGCGATGAGTCCAGATTCTGCCTATGGCAGTTGGCCAACACAACCATGTTGGCTGACTTGCTACAAATGCTGGTTGAAGAATGGGATGCCATCCCACAGCAGTGTGTGACCAGGCTGGTAACCAGCATGAGGAGGAGGTGCCAGGCTGTTGTGGCTGTGTATTGTTCTTTCACACACTACTGAGGCTCCTGTTTGTTAAATGAATAAATCGATAAATTGCCAATATGTCTCGTTTCTTCAAACTTCAATCATCCAGTCCACCAAACACCAAACGATTCAATGGCAGAATAAGCTGTTTGGCAATGGCAGAGAGGATTTAGTACATTTTTCATGGGCATAACCCACATTCTCATTTCTACTGCGCATCCCACAAATAGATATTCCTTACAAATATGGCACCATTTAAAAGGGAAATTAACAGGCTTTCCAACAGTATAAGATTTATTGCCATTTAAGCAACAAATAAATAATGTACCAAACACAAATTTCCTTTCTTTTCGTGCTATGTTTAGAATCAATGCACCTCTAACCTGACATTAGCAATGGAAACAGGGTACAACTCAAAGCAAATTAGCAGAACCTACCTCAACATGCTTTTTCAAAGATGGAGTTCATGCCTTCTAATGAGGCAAAGGAGACGCCTCATATTTGAGCATTTTTCTCAAGTTCCCCACTGCAATCCAGTATCTTCATTTGAACACGAATAGCTATAGCATTAACTACATTACGTAGGATGTGAATTTCTCTGCAGATGACCTATGGGCACAATTCTTGATAGTTCTTTTACACTGATGAACATGATTGGATGCTAAATTGAGCACATTTCATTTAAATATAGCATACAATCATTAGCTAGGTGACAGTAAAGGTATCTTGAAAGTCTAAATAAATAAAAAAAAACATAAGGGTCAAAAGGTTTTTTTGGAACTGTAATTAAGTGTGTGCATGCAAGTAATTAAATATTTGGTTATGAGTATCACATTTCAGTATTCAGTATAAAGTATAAATTTGCCAAAACAATGCTTTTGTATATTAGTGAAGCACACTTGTTCAGGTATTGTCCACCCCTGCAAATACAGGGTTATGACAATTATGAAAATGTGTTTCTATAAAACTGTTGGCATTCCAAATAAGCTAGAAATCTGAATCTGATTTTCCTGAACATGGATGAGCTTTAGCTGAAATCGCTCTATTTGACAGAAGAGAGAGTCATATTATCCCTCCCAGTCAGAAAGCAGAACTTCCCAGCCCCAGATGGCTCTGCCGTTTGAATGGGTTTTCTGTTGCACCACACCAGAGCTTAAGTAAAAACATATGATGCTGTTTAGGCTTGATCTGAAATCATGTAATAACCTCAAAAAATACCTGATGATCTCCAGGCGTTTTTGAATAGCCCATCCTCCCAAGAAGACTCCACAGGGAGGTCAGCGCTTCTTTATACATCTAATAATGTGTCTGTTCCTCAAATAATGTACTAATGAATCATAATCATGGTCATAAAGACCCATGCCTGTGCATTTTTACTCACATTTACAATATACATGTTGGCACTAAATGTCTACGTTTTTGTACACATCATTTGGCAGAATTATTTATCCTGTGTGACTTACTGAAGCAGTTATCCTCAAATCAGTTCAGTAGTTTATGGTCTAAGATTCCAAGAGAGTAAGTGCTTGCACTTAAGCACTTAAGGTCTAATTTAAGTGCTTGATGAAGTAGTAGGTCTTTTGTCTTTGTTTGAAGACAATCAGTCTCATAGCTGTTTGGACAGCCAGGGGAAGTTCATTCCTCCACCTAGATACCAGGACAGAGAAGAGTCTTTATGCATGCATTCCTTGAAAGATGGTGGGCCAAGTTGATGCTCGAAGTAAATGTGAAGCAGGGTTTCATAAAAGTCTTGAGGTAGTTAGAGTATGTTTTTGGTTTTGTTGGCAATCTCTGTGTTTTAAGTATATAGTATATATAGGAACTATAGGAAACCAGTGGTAGCATTGAGGTGATGTAGGAGTCTTTCAAAACAGGTCTTGTAGAAACCACATTATCACATTTTACTATGAAGTTTCTGCATGCACAATTGTGCTTTTTAACACAATTATATTATTTTGCTTTTGTCATTGCGTATACTACTGTACTTACTATAGTAACCACAGTAACTCATCATATTAATGTCACTGTTGTGATTTCTGTCCTTTGTCATTAATGCCATTAATGTTTAATGTTTATAAACTAAAAATCAGGTTAAAATAAAAGGCTATTGATATGCCTTCCTTTCAGCTGACTAGCTATCAATTAAGCATTATCATGTTTTTTTTAACTTGTTGGCTCTTAAACTAACCTTCCAGCTAAAGTTAAAGTAGAAATAGGCTATTTTATTTATTTATCTATTCTAGTTTATTTTATTTTAGACACTCTACTGAGACACTTTATGTCTACCAATATTTTTCTTCCCAGTATTGTCATCATCTGCTGTTACCTGTATATCTATCTATCTATCTATCTATCTAGTTAAAGTGTAATAAGCCAGGTAATTCTTCTGTTCATAAATCTAGGAAAATATTGTTATGCGAGCCCCTTTACCCTACTTTCTACCAGTTTGTTAATATAAATACTTTAGAATCAGGGCGCAAGAGAATATTTCCACAGAGCTGGTGAACCAGCCCTTGGTCACAACCTGAAATTTGTTACACTATTCCACACTGCCCCTAACAATTATACTCCACCAAAGGAACCAAACATGGATTCCTCTCATTCCCAGGATTCCAGATGGGTGGTTGGCAAATCTGCATCCTGTCAGGCCTGAGATTCCCCAGTTAAAGCCATTGTTCCCCAGAAAAGATGCTATATGGGAAGAACAAATATGTTTCATATGTGTTGGAAAAGTACATCAGGGTTTGAACATGTGTTTGTAATAAAGATGACTTCAGCTTCTGTTTATGAACTGCAAGGGGTCTTTAGACACTTTAGCACAGATTGTGGCTGTGTTTGAGGTTCCAGACAGAAATTTTGCAATGTAGGTTTATGTGAATTGTGCATAGTGTGAAATCTGTGGTGTTGGCCATTGTGAAACACAGCTCTAAGCACATGTTATTAATGAAGATTCTGTCTGTGTATACAAGGGCAGCAATCTTACTTTCAGACATTTATTGCATGAGACCCCTGGTCTGAAAATTAATAACAGATTTTTGAAATCAAAAGAAAATAGATAATGTTGAAATTCTTGGCTAAAGACTTCCACAGGCTTATGGTTCTGTTGAGCCAATGTGGTAAATGTCAAGAATGTCAAGAGTTTTTGACATTTACTAATCCATCATCCTCCCTTCTTTAGCAACATCAGAAGATCCTTTGCCATTTCATAATAGAAAGAATGTTAGTGAAAAAGGACTTTTTTCCAATTTTTCAAAAAACCTTTAACATGGCCATTTTACATCAGGATGCTAGCCCTATATCATCTTCTGAAGTATCAACTTGTAACCCTGATAATAAAAAAAAAAAACAAGAATTATAGCCATCATACTGTTGCAGAGTCATACTCAGTTGCTCATGATGGGTTAGTTTTCTGCTGGAAAGATACTGAAAACAGTGCAGTCCCAACATTGACAACTTATCATACAATACAGGAGGGGAGGCTACAGGCCAGAGGAGAAATAGGAAGCATGGGAGTGTGGAGTGGAAAAGTACTGCAGGGACATGGTGATCTTCCACATAAGTGTACTGATATTCTCACTAAAGCTCTTTTCAAAAACTTTCCAAACTTTTGTCACCATTTCTGATTAAAACTGAGTTGTAGGCACATGATGAGACTCATGATGATTCATAGTTGGGCTGCATTCATACTCACTCACTCACTCACTCACTCATCCATTCATGCACTCACTCTCTCACTCATTCACTCACCCAATCATGCACTCACTCACTTTCTCACTCACTCACTCACTCACTCACTCACTCACACACTCACTCACTCACTCACTCAGTACATAGTACTGGCTACATAGAAGTCTCACTAGGGAATAAAAGCAGACAGCTGTTGATGCATTTCCAACACTATTTGGCTGTTACATAATTATGCGCTGGATATTGATATGTTTTATCTCTGTCACATAAACAAATCCCAGAGGATCTGCACCATGTTTGAGGCCATGAACACCAGTTTTGCTGTTTTTTTCTGGATGAGTACACATTGTAAATAACACATTGTCACAATGCTGAAATAAAACTTTACAACACAAATCTGTGCACATGTAACTGATGGGGATGGCAGCTGTAACTATACTATATGTACAAAAGTATTTGGTCACCTACACTCTAAAAATGATTCTTAAGTCCAGTAATTATTGCTCATTAAAATGGAAAGATTTTACCTAAAATTACACTTTTTGAACTTAATTAAAATAATAAGTGCAGCCCAATATTTTGTGTGTTTATTATATTCAGAATTTTGCAGAACCATTGCATATAAATTTGAGGAATGTGAAGGTGACTATAGAATTGAGTACAAGTAACTAAATATTTTAAGACTTTTTGGGACGCCACGTGATTAAGGACGTTGGCGCAACAAAGAAAAAGTTTGGACCACATTCATAACATCTGAAGGAAGTATTGCATAGCTTCCCTGAAAACATCCCCTGTGGGGTGTTTTGTGCCCTGAAGGATAAAGCAGAAAGCAGAGCTCTACAAATGTAGCATAGCATACTAATTGTTAGCAGTTTTTTTTCACCTACATTACTACTACTAAGTAAAATATTTTTGAGGGAGAATAATAATAAATAAAGTGGAACTTAGACTCAGGAAGACACTTTCATTTGTTTTTCACTTGTATGTTTCTTGCTTGCTTCCATAGGGAAGAGTACAGTTGTTGTGGTATTATGTGTTTCGCATACAATTTCTTGAAATAAATTGTTTTGAAGGTTACTAAAAGACTTATTTGTGTAGTGCTTATATGATGTATAGCTGAAGTACAACCTGCTGTAAGGATCCCACACAAAGCAGAGTCAAGTGCAGAAATATTTTATTTTGTGCAGCTGTACAAAGATGGTGAAGCCAAATGGCAATACAAAACATAAACAAACAGAAATAGTCCATGTCCAAAGTATCAACCAAAATGACCTCAGAGTGTGGAGGGGAGAAACAAAACACAAAAGGCAAACGCTCAGAAGAAAAACTGTGGATGGGGGGGTGAGGGAAACTCCACACTCTGGAACAAGAATCTAAACAAAGGTAAACAAAGACAGAGTGAGAACTAAGCTAGAAGAACAAAGTAGCAACAAAAGGCAAGACTAAAGGCAGACTAGAACAAAAATTTAGCTTTGGCAAGATGCCAGCAAGGATCTGTGAGATGGCATAGAATTCGAGAAATTCAACATTGATCCACCCTGAGGAGCTAAACTGAGGGTCCTTTATACTCCTCAGGGCGGCTTGATTGGTAATCAAAGATGGCTGCCAGCAGGTGCGCCTGATTGTGCAATGCCCTGTGGGAAATGCAGTCAGGAAGTACCACAGGGCAAATCCGGTGGACATGGCATAACATCTGCCATTGATTTTCATTGGGTAATTAATAGTAGTCATCAGTTGTAGTATTAACACAAATTCTTACTTATATTCATCTTAAAGTATTAAGGAAGTCTAAATGAAATAGCTTAATTTTACTGACTAGAGAAACATATTTTTCTAAGTAAAGACATGAAACAAAACTCTGATTTGTTAGTAATATATGTCAGTTTAAGTTTTGTTGTAAAAATTGCTAAAAGAAAACAAAAAGTAGTGGGCTATACTTAAAAAAAACCTTCCAAAGTGTTGCACTATATTTTAAGTAAAATCAACAAAAAAATTTTCAGTGTACACAGCTTCTATGATGTCCCATTCTAAATCCATAGGCATTAATATGGAGCTGGTCCCTCATTTGCATCTAACCACTCTTATCGGAAGGCTTTTGCTACAAGATTTTGGAGTGTGTCTGTGTGAATTATTGCCCATTCATCCAGAAGAGCATTTGTGATGTCAGACACTGATGTTGGACAAGATAGCCTGACTTGCAATCTCTGTTCTAGATCATCCCAATGATATTTGATGGGTTGAGATCAGGGATCTGTGTGGGCCAGTCAAGTTCTTCCACACCAAACTCACTCAACCCTGCCTTTAAGGACCTTGATTTGTGCACTGGGGCATAATCATGCAGGAACAGAAAAGGGCCTTCCCCAAACTGTTTCCACAAAGTTAGAGGCATACAATTGTCCAAAATGTCTTGGTATGCTGAAGCATTAAGAGTTCCCTTCACTGAAACTAATGAGCCTTGGCTAGCCCCTGAAAAACAAGCCTATAGCATTATACCACCTCCACATTACAGTTGGCACAATGCAGTCAGTCCTCTTTGCAAAGAACATGTTTCCACTGCTTCAGTCCAGTGGCTATGTGCTTTACACCACTCCATCTGACACGTGGCATTGTGTTTGGCGATTTCAATAATACCACTCACAGTTGTGATATTACAGTACCACAGTCGAATTCAGTGAGCTTCTAAGAATGGCCCATAATGTGACTCCATGAAACACCTGAATTAATTTATTAAGAAGTGTGTCCGAACACTTTCGTCTATATAATGTATGATATTTAATTAATCTTCAATATATTCATTGTGAATTAACATTACTCATGCATAGCAATCAAATACAGTAAAAAAAACACTTTCATAAGACAGGCTGCAATGCAATGCATCACAAGTCAAAACGTAATGCATCACGTAAGTCAAACAATGTAGGGTGCAGCCTGTGTATGCTACATTTTGCCATGGCTTGCAATGATTTTGTAGGGTGCCATATACAATAGTCAATTTTATATCAAGATCTTCACTTATCCTATATCATTTTCTAAGGTATCAGATTGTAACCCTGATAATAAAAAAACAAGAAGTATAGCCATCATACTGTTGCAGAGTCATACTCAATTGCTCATGATGGATTAGTTTGCTGCTGGAAAGATACTGATAACAGTGCAGTCCCAGCATTGACAACTTATCATACAATACAGGAGGGGAGGCTACAGGCCAGAGGAGAAATAGGAAGCATGGGAGTGTGCACTGGAAAAGTACTGCAGGGACATGGTGATCTTCCACACAAGTGTACTGATATTCTCACTAAAGCTCTTTTCATAAACGTTTCCAAAGTTTTGTCACCATCTCTGATTAAAACTGAGTTGTAGGCACTCACTTACTCACTCACCCCCCACACACACTCACTTACTTCACTCACTCAATCACTTACCCACTCACTCACTCACTCACTCACTCACTCACTCACTCACCCCCACTCTCTGATTCACTCACTCACCCACTCACTCATACACTCACTCACTCATTGACACACTCACTCACTCAATCACAAACTCATTCACATTCAGTCACTCACTCACTGATGCACATGGTCTTTTGCTGTTGTTCTTGGATTAATTTGCACTTTTCTGACCAACAAATATCATCTCTAGGAGACAGAGTGTGTCTCTTTCCTGAAAGGTATGATAGTCCCTGTGTGGCTGTGTGGTCCCATGGTGTTTAACCTTGTATATAACCATTTGGATAGATGAACGTAGTACCTTCAGGTGTTTGGAAATTGTGGGGATCCACAATACATTTTCTGATGTCTTGGTTGATTTCTTTGGACTTTCCCATGATGTAATCAAGATGCAAGTAGGCCTTAAAGGTGCACCTTAAAATATTGCCTCAGGTACATCACCAATTAAATCAGATTATATCAATTAACCTGTCAGCAGCTTCTAAAGCCATCTCATAATTTTTTGGAAGACACAGTCAACTGTATTTTATGTAAACTTTATAGTGAATTATAATTGAAATAATCTGTTTGTAAACATTTGTTGAAAAAAATGTGTCATTTACACAGTAGATATCTAGAATATCTTGCTAAAACTATAGTTTGTTGCCAAATGTGCTTTTTAATACTCTGGCATGAAAGCTCTTAATTATTGCTTTCCAAGTTAGAAAACCTTTGAGTCTGAGGTAACACAAGAACATAAACATGCAAAATCAGGGCAAGGACATAGAAAAACACAGGTAGGGCAAGTTGTCACATCAACATATATGTCAACCTGTGATGTCAACAGAGCTGTCACCTGCAGCAAGAAATCTTACCCCGAATGAACTGAATCTTAGGCTATAAATTAAAACATATAACATATTTTAATGATGCTTTTCCTTTGCCTTGTGTGTATCATCAGCTGCCATATGGTCTATGACAATTACCTTGTTTGGGCAGACATACAATATGTTTGTTTTCAAAACTCAATAAAATAGCACATTTGCCTTTTTCATTTGTCATCATACTCTTTGTTTCTATCATCTTATTGTAATGTAACTATTTCGTGAGTAAGCATGTTATTGCATGTTAATGTCATTATTGGAGGAGTATCTTCAAGCAATTTGAAGTAAATGAACTCAATTATCTTTTAGTTAAATCACCAGCTGTAGCCATAGCTAGTAAAGTTTAATGTGTCTCATAAAGCTGCTCCAGAGAATGTTTTAATAATTTTTGAATATGTAACAATATTTTACTGGAGAATTTTTGTTTTGAAGATCCACCCTGCTAAACTTGCAAGATCATGCATGTCATGGTGCCAGGACTTACAGAGCCATTAAAACAGGCAGCCTCTCTGCAAGCATGTCTAAATCTGAGCATGAACAGACATAACTCACCAGTACAAACATGAAATCAAATAAACGTGTTCAAAGGCACATTAATGGGGGAGGGTCATGGGAGAGCCGGTGCATAGCTGGCAGCTTAGGCCGCAAGGCAAGAACAACCCTAGACAGGGTGCCAATCCATCATAGGGCACACACACACACTCACGTACACACTCCCACACTAGGGCCACTTTAGAGATGCCAAACAACCTAATGTGCATGTATTTGGACTGTAGGAGGAAACCGGAGTACCCAGAGTAAACCCACACGGACACGGGGAGGACATGCAGACTCCACACAGAAAGGACCCAGACCGCCCCACCCGGGGATCGAACCCGGGACCCTCTTGCTCTGAGGCACCAGGCACATTAATGTTGTGTAATCTAATTCAAAATTCAAACCTGTGTTCCTTCTTATCAATGTAATTTGATAGCTAACTATCACAATTCAGTCCAATTAACCAACATCAACATTTTATTTAATATTACATAACTACAGCTGAAAATCCCTTCAATGCAGAAAAAACTGTCTTTTTCTCTTTCTCTGCAATATTCGTCTAGAAACTCACCATTAATTTCATTAAATCAGATTTAATATGACATATTGGCTTATAGCAATGTAAACATGGTTTTGTAATGCTTCAGTACTGCTGCCCAAGGTCATTTAGGTAAAGTGGTTATAAAATGTCTACAAACTCCACATAAAATATCAGGTTTTTGTGAACTAAATATGAAAGTAAGGTAAATCATGTCAATCTTTTTTTTTTACACATTTAATGTGATATAGCAAGCAATTAAACTCAATTAAAATGAAATACAAACATTCCTCTATGAAATAGAAAAAGTTTACAGTAACAGCCAGTAACTTGCTTGCATAAGTATACACTGAAGTACCAGAAAAACTGAAACATAATTTAATACTTGGTAGGTCCCCCAGGATCTTAGAGGGAACATTGTCCTCATGCTGATGTTTGTTTAGGCGGCAGCATTGTATTCTGATGTTACTTGAGGCAGTGTTACACGCCTATCATGTGAAATGATTCTTGCCAGCTGACGCTGCTCACGTTCACACAGAGTCTTTTTACAGCAACATTGCTGTCTTAATTTCGAATTTGCCTGAATTCTTGTAGTCATGGTTCACTCTTGAAATGCTCATACATGAAAATAGGAAATGTTATGACCCATCTCACTAGCTCCAACTATTAAACTGTGTTGAAAATCGCAAAATCATGATAACTTGCCATTCTCATGGTGAAAACAACTCTAGAAGCTTCCACAGATGCTAATCACTTTATATACACACTGGCGGACACCACCAATGATGTGCATAGATGGCGTTGCTATGTATTTTGTTCAGACTCCAGTACCAGTTTTTTTTCTGGTACTTCAGAGTACACACATCTTAACTAATAGTTTGTTAAGACACCTTTTGATTGTAATACAGCAGTCGGTCTTTTGGGTAAGAGTATACCAACTTTGCACATCTTGATTTGGCAATTTTATTCAATGCTTCCTTGCAAAAACGGCTCCAGATATATTACACTGCAACAGGATCCCCCTGTGCACCCCCTTCTACAAGTCATTGAAGAAGTCTTTATCTTCTACAAGACATTCCTTTGTTTACTTGGATTTGGATTTGTGATTCATGACATTGTCATGTTGAAAGGTGAACCTACAGGTGCCAAAATAGGTTTGAAGCTATCCATGATTCCCTTTACCTTGAGTAGAGCCCCAGTCCCAGTTGAACAGAAATGCCTCCATTGTATGATGGTACAGCTAATGTTCTGAAAATTCTTTCTTATCAATCAACCCCTCTCCTGATTAATGCCTTTTGACAGTGACATCATGTACAGTGGGGAAAAAAGTATTTAGTCAGTCACCAATTGTGCAAGTTCTCCCACTTAAAAAGATGAGAGAGGCCTGTA
>JAOVYV010000048.1:24766604-24780185 GCA_025674545.1 Hassar affinis
GTACCCGGAGGAAACCCACGCGAACACGGGGAGAACATGCAAACTCCACACAGAAATTTCCCAGGTTGCCCCACCCAGGGATCGAACCTGGGTCCTTCTTGCTGTGAGGTGACAGCGCTATCTGGTGCGCCACTGTGCCGCCCTATATGGATACAGCTATATGGATACATCTATATGGATACACCATTGTGGACCAGTTGAATGGCCACCCAGGTCTCCCGATCTGACCCCCTTAGACTTTTATCAGGAGACGTTGGTGGCCATTCAACTGGCCCAAGACAGCGTATCCTTTAGGTGTATCCATATAGATGGCCCATATACAGTAGGTGTATCCATACAGATGGCCCACCCTGTAGTATACCTGTAATAGAAACTATACAAACATCTCACACATAAATACACACACACTTACATACCTGTGTGTCAAGGATGCGCACTCCATAGAAGAGCCAGTAGGAGAGCAGGAGCAGTAGTGTGAGTACAGCGAGCAGTGCTCTGTAAACAGCCAGACGAGGCAGCGTGGACCGGGGCGGACGCAGGAACAGGGCCCAGCCGGCCAGCATTAGGATCAGCAGCTTAAAGGCCAGAGAGAGGAAGAGGCCCTCACAGGCTGTGCCACACGACTGCACACGCTCAGCCCACAGCAGCTGCGGCAGCACCACAAAGGCGAGTGGAGTGACGAGTACCACCAGTCCAAGGAGCAGTGTCAGGGCCAGAGGCAGCAAACGCACAAAGCTCTGCTTATGCACGCTACCCACCGTCTCCTTCCCAAAACTGGCCAGCTCCTCCTGAGAGAGACTGTGGTCTGAGGTACCGGTCACCGCTGTGGTGGTCTCAGCCCAGTTGTCATCCTGGCAGGAGAAGCAAAAAAAAAACTGTTTCAGAGGAAATTGTTTCAAGTCAATACAACTTCATTGTTATGCTTTTTTTTAATGTAGAAAACATTTTCTTTGGCAAAGCCATATGAAATCTATCCCGCATACACTACAAACTACAAACTATCTGCACTGTGTGTGTTACAGCCATTAAATCAGACACCAGGTCCAAGCTGCCATGACATATTTATTAGAAGAATCTGGAAATGCATAGGAAAAGATATACATATTTAATTGGAGATAACGCTGCTGCTTCCACACGCCTGCCATCTGCCACTGACTGTTCTGGACTAGTCTCAGACACATAAAACACACTAGGTAGGAGGAGCTAGCACCACAGACAGTAAGTACATATTAAATTTGCATAGACAATACAGTGCCCAAGAGAACAATAATAAAATCATAAATAAAGAAATTAATGGGATGGGGGTCTCTTATTTCCATTGTTTAACTATTGTTGCTTTTAACTAATGTACCACATGTGTAGTATTAATGCATCATAAACACCATAATAAATGTCAATTTCTCACTGTGCTTTTATCAGTACATGTTTAAAGAATTCTCGCTGGAAACCACAGTCTGCAAAAAGACATCTGTGCCATGTTTTCTGAAGCCCTGTGATAGAGCCCGCTATCTACATAATCAAATTCATACCCGTGCAATACTTAAAAATAAAAGTGACATTTTTATTTATGTTGAAGTTTTTTTTTTTGTGGATCTATTTTTTTTTGTGATTTTGATATCCTCTTTTTGGCCTAAATCTACAACAACATGAGAGGAAGTGCTGCATAACCTGGGTGAGAGTTTGTTAAGTACAAAACTGAGATTGCTTTTGATATCCAGCAGCACGGATAAGCAAATTAATTCCTTTAATAGATTTTTAATAGATGAACAATACATTTCTAGTAGCTTTCTATGGAGTTTACAGATTGGTGTGGTATGTTGGCTCTTTATACTGCATCACACAGTGTGGAATTAAATACAAGAAAAAACAGATGCTTACACTGAAGTACCAGAAAAAACTGGTATACCAGTTAATACTTGGAGGGAACATTGCACAGTCTTCGCTCTGATGTTTGTTGAGCATAGCATTGAATTGCGATGTTACTTGAAGCACTGTTGCACACCTATCGTGTGAAACGATTCTTGGCAGCCGAAGCTGGTCACATTCACCCAGAGTCTTTTTATGGCCATGCTGCTGTCGTAAGTTTGAGGTTTTGTAGGCACAACACACCTTTGAAATACTCATACTTGAAAATCCAAACTTTGCTTCTACCTCTTAAAAGCCATGACCCATCTCACAAGCTCTGACTTCTAAACCGTGTTGAAAATCGCAAAATCGTGATAACTTGTCATTCTCACAGCTCTAGAAGCTTCCACAGATGTCTATACATAGCATTGCAATATACAGTATATATTACATAGGCTCCAGTTTTTCTGTTGTGTATGTATGTGTCTGTACTTTATGAAAGCTTTTCATCTGAATTAGTTGGTATGTGGGTTCCTTTTCCTATGTAAGTTGGAGATGGGTGAAATTTGTGAACATCCATAAAACTGGTTGGAAGTAATGGAAAGAGGCTTTTAAGGCTGAACTTTAAGAGAGGTGATAACACAGGCACATTTCTGAACCAGAAAAGGTTATAAAAATCCCACTGGGTCAGCAGATTTTGAACGTCACACCTCCTTATGTGCTGTCCACCCCACGTCAGTGCAGCACATTCAATTATAACCAGGAACTGGTTAAAAAACATTCATAAATGCAAAAAAAGGCATAAGTCAAGGAAAAGAGAGTCATAATCAGTTTGATTATAGAACAGAAGTGAGAATCAGGTTAAATAAAAAGAGTTCAATGTGTGCCAGTATGCACAACATTTGTGTGTGTGTGTATGTGTATGTGTGTGAGTGTGTCCTGTTTAACTGAGACAGACACTCATTTCCTCCTGGTTAGCAGAGGCAGACTGTGGGCTCCAGCAGAGTGAGAGAACAGCAGGAAAAGAGGGAGTGATAAACAAGTGTGTGAATGTCCTGAACCTCTCCTCTTTCCACCCTCCATCCCTTTTCCTCCCATTCTTTCCAAAATAATACTGTGACCAGGCGTTCACTTTGGGCCAGGGCAGAAAATCTAAAACTACAGACAATGTGACTGTGCCATAGTTATGGCAATGAGCGTGTGCCACACAAACAATAGAGAAATGACATCTTTAAGATCTACAGCTATCATAATAACACACGATGCATGTGTATGAAGATATAATACATACTGTATATAATAGGCATACTAACTCCAGTGTAACAATGGCAGGTGTTTGCACACCTGGATTTCCTTAAGTTTAATTATAGATTAATCATTATTAGTGCCACAGAGTAAAATTCACATAATGTCAATTCAATAAGGAGATATATATTAAATATCCATAAATTAACACTTTATTCAACTCTATATAACTATCTGGATTTTGCCATTCTTTGTTAAGCTTTAAGCTTTTAAGTCAAAATGCTTATACTTCAAATGATCTCTTTCTTTCTACTTTTGACTCAATACAGTCCCCTTCAAATGTCAAAGCTTTGTTTACTCATATATACAATGTCATTTTTCATTAAATATGCATTATCATACTTCTTTAATGCATTATGTATCATGACATGATGTGATCCATAATATGACTGTTTACTTTAAAATAAATATAATTTGATAATAAAGTGTTATAGTCATTTTAATACTTTCCTAACAAACTGTGCTGTGTTCTCTTTATGCAGAGAAAATGCTATTCCACCAATGAGAATGGCGTATGAGCTTCGGAAAGGCCAATTCTTTTGTTTTTGCCATACACTGAAGGCATTTGGGCTTGAGATGAATATTAGATGATAGATTAGAATTTCCTGACATCTAAACCTAGATGTGATAAACAACTTAGAACATGGCACCTTTGGTTTAACCCACCCCCCAAAAACTTTAACATATTACTTACAGGTGTTCCTTGTTGCCCAGATGTGTCCTGTTAGACTGATTTTTTAAAATAATTAATAGCTCTGATAGTTTACACCTGATCGTTTAGCCTTGGGTTTTTCCTGTGATGGCTGCATTTGTTGTTAAAAAGGATAAACCAACATAAAGACCATAGAGCTGTCTAAGAGAGAGAAGCAAGCCATTTTAAAGCTGAAAAAAAATGAAAAATATATCAGAAGCATTGCACAAGCAGAAAGCTTAGCAAATATAACAACGTGAAAAAGACCTGAAAAAGAAAGAAACTCCTGGTATGCTAACAACTAGACATGAAACAGGCCAGCCAAGGAAAACAACTGAAATTGATGACAAAAACATTATGAGAGCTGTGAAGAAAATCCCAAATCGAACTGTCAGTGACATCACCAACAACTTCCATAGTCGGTGTGTGTGATATGTTAAAGATACTAAAAGTATCATCAACAGTATGGGTATTCTTTCTAAATACAGTACTGTATCCAGTATGTGCTTAATGCAATTGTAATACAATTAAATAAACTAGTCAGAGGAGGCAGATATACTTTGAAATTTAATCAGCTAGGCTTATCGATGAAATTTCCAGAGACAATGCTAGTATAAATTATAAGACATATTTTGCTAGTATAAATTATAAGAGTGCGGCAATAAAAGAACCACAAGTACTCACAAATGCCTAATTATAGTCATCAACATCTGGGCCTTTTCCAGTTAGAGCTACATTTATTTTTCCAACAAATAAAAAAAAAATCACAGTCATTTCTTAATTCTTTTATTCAGTCAGGTAGATTTAATCTTATTGTCTAAGTTTAACCAAAAAATGTTCATACAGGAAGTTTACATTTATTGGAAGGTTCCTTGAATCTCTCTCTCTTTCTCTCTCTCCCATTCTCTCTCCCCACACAGTGAGCAGACTGTATTTTGATGAGGCCACTGTGGAGATGCAGCAGAGCCTTTTGGGAGTTGTAGTTACTCACCTGAGGACCACATTCACATATCTTTATAACTGTTTACTGAGCCAGAGTAACATGAATAATAACCTACATGTGTCTTACAGAAAGCTATATGATTTGTGACTTAGGAGACACCAGTGTAAATATTTACAGGTGCACACAAGAGGCTTAAATAATCCATCGAACTTCATTCATTTCTCCAAATCCCACCATGCCTCCTTTAACCTGAGATACACTCTCAATGTAACTGATGCCATTTAACTTTAACAGGAAAACCAAATCATTTCAACTCATTTGAAATATGTAGTGGCTGTTATGTTGGCCATTCATTCATTCATTCATTCATTCATTCATTTATTCATTCATTCATGCATTCATCCATCTTCAATGTTAATCCATGTTAGCACACACACACACACACACACACACACACACAGCTGCAAGTTTTACTATCAATGTCAGGATATTCCACTGACATAACAATTTACACAGCTAATTAATACTAAGCCTAAACCTAAACCTAACAATAACCTCAGTAATGAAAAGACAAAGTTTTGCCTCTTTTACATTTTTGTTTAAAAATTTTCAAACAGCAGATAAGCATGGTCAGAAAAGTCAGGACATTCTTTTATGTCCTGAAACTGATGCATGAGCTGACATGTCAGTGTTTTTTCTGACATTTGTCCTGACATTTCACCTCAAACCAGGTCTCTCTCTCTCTCACACACACACACACACACACTCTCACGCAAGGAAATTCATGATTTTGGTAGAAACCAGAGAACCCAGAGGAAACCCATGCAGAAAAAGAATGCAGTGTTATTGCCAGTATGTAACAGAATCAGCGACAGGAATGTGTGTGTGTGTGTTTAGACACAGGGATTAGGTGGCTCATCTTCCAACTGAGAGTCATTCTTGATGTTCAGCCCTGCACGCCTAAGGAAAAATCTCAATCAAATACTCTGAGACATCCTATCACTTTAAACTTTATTCAATAGGTTTGATGTAGTTTGCGTGAATAATAAGGAAGTTAGTACAATATAGACATGAAGCACTGATTGGAAATATCTTCTTTTATATTTTTTATCTTCTATATCTTCTATCTAACTTCTTTTTTAAACTACTTTTCTCAGTGAAGTTAATGCTTCATACCATAGATCTTTCTATGTCCTTTGTCTAGTCCTCTGTTATGCTTTGGGCTTTGGGGTTATAAAAATGTCTCCTTTAAGCATCAATGAAGCATCAATACACCATTCTTCTGACTGATCTCTTTTTCCTTTAATGAAACACTTCTATCCTGATGGGTGTAGTCACTTCCAGGATGACTCCACACACACCCACAGGGCAGGAGGGCTCACTGAATGGTTAAAATAAACATGATGTAAATGATATGCTATTGTTTTCACACTCATCAGATCTCAACCCATCTGAACACCTAGGAGAGATTTTGGAGCCATGTGTTAGACAGCATTGTCCACCACCATCATCAAAACATAAACTGACCGAAAAATCTCTAGGAAGAACTGTGTTCATGGCCCCAGTTCAATTCCAAAGACTCAAATCTACTCTAAGACACACTGAAACTGATTTTCTTCCTTTAATTCATCACCCAGTTCAATTCCAAGCACTCAAATCTACTCTAAGACACACTGAAACTGATTTTTTTCCTTTAATTCGTCACTCATCTTTGTATATAATAGTACATATACAACTCTTTGTTCATATCCTTTATATCCATGTCTTCAATCATTCATTCATTCATCCACCTACAGTAATCTGTTTATTCTGGTCTGGTTGCATTAGATCCAGACCCTATCTCGGAAATACACTCTGGATGGGACATTAGTCCATCACGGCTCTACCATTGCTTATTCATTATTTTGGATAATACATTTCTAAGCCTGTGTTCATGAGAATGGATTAACAATGATCACACCTATGTGTTTCACAGAAAGCTGTTCATTTCATTAGTTCACTCTCTAGTGCTTAATTATATAACAACTAGAAATAAAGTTCTATAAAAATCTATAATTTCCATAATAACAACTTACACACCATTTTAATTCTTACTTATTACATCTAGACAGTGATTCTGTACTGTGATCCTTAAGGGGGTGAGTTAAAATGTTCTTACACTGGACCTATTCCGTTTAGAGCACATATTAGATATTTATTCTCTAAATAATTACTTTCTAACAATCTCCCTGTTGCTAAACAAAGTTATTAACACGTATAAATATGCGTGTATAAATATGGCAGCTAAGGATCGATGTGCACAGTATTAGAAGGGATTCCTCTGTCTCCCGTTTCCTCAGGGTAGAGAGGATTTCACACACCGTCACAGTATGACAGATATAATAAAGGATATGTGAGTCAACAAGGCTTCATTACACAAAGAAGAATAGATCTTCAAGCCAGCATGACAACCAGTCACGGATTATCATTAGCCCCCTAGCACTGCCAGGGAACAGACAAGACACCAAAGCACTGAGGTCCAAACCCGGACGCTCAGGATGAGGCTCAGCTAACATGCTCTTTTAGTGTTGTATAGGAGTCATAAATTCATAAATAACAAAATGCTTTAATTTCTTATATGAACCAGTGCAAATGGGGACAGAATCCTAACAGGGTACATGTAAGAGACAGAGGGAATGTGACAAGGATTAAAAAAGCATTTTGTTTCAGATTTACAAATGTCTGTTACTCCATGCTTATTTCTTAAATGCTCTGTGGTCAAAATACCTGAGTCAAAACCTTACTATATGTATAATCTTAAAAGATAATATGCCACTGAGTGGAGCACAAAAGGTTAAAATTAAATATAAAACTGGAAATGTCACTTCAGTCCAAACAGAACATTAAAGTTAAAATCATGCAGCATGGTATATGCAAGGACCCATTACAGTGTTCCACCTGTAGGCAGGAGTGAAGTGGACTGACCTGAGGCTCTGTGCTAGCTGGGGTCTGTTCTGTCGCTCCAGCAGAAAGACTGCTGATGGTGACGTTCTTGTCGGAGCGATTGCTGCCATCTTGACTTCGTGGTTTGTGCCAGTCCTTACTGCGATCACTGCATGGCACAGAAGCACACATGGACAAGGGTCAGGGGTCAGAAATACTACTGCCATCACCACACAGACACACACACACACGACAAACATGACTCCTTTCTCATCATTGTCTCCATCTGCCTTTTCTTATTTTGAGGATAATTTTCCCCATGTCTCTTTCTGAAGTAGGAGGGAAACTGGGTTACTTAAAGGCAGCTGTGACAGCCTTAAGCCATGCAGGTTTCCTTCTATTCTGCATTTTCATTCCTGAGTTCATTTCATTATTTCATTTTTGTACTGAAAGAAGACAATAAGCGGTAAGATCTGACAGTGTAAACCAGCATGTCTGAATTGAGGTTGAATTCCTTTAACACACATTTTACAGCATTCCATCTGGACCTCATGCATGCATGCAATATTCTCAGAATTATGCTCCATTATGCTCCATTACGGCAGCAAAATAAGAAACATAATCTGGTTTCTCATGTTAGATTTAGCCAAAACCAGGACAAAAAAAACGGCAAAACGTCTTGCCATCTTCACAGTAAACAGAGCAGTGTCTGTTCCTATGGCACAGTTTCTGGTGAAGCAGTTAAAACAGGCACACTGACACACATTTCCCTCTCCCTCCTGTGGTTTCGCAGCTCTTTTTGGGTAACTGGAGCAGTAAGCGTCATCAGTCACCTTTAGACAGATTGAAGGGATGAATTAAAAGCTTTTGAAAAGAATGCATTCTACATGTTGGTGATCTGTCTATCACAAATATAACAACCTGTATAATTTCACCTTATTTATACTAGCCATATTCATTATAAGTCATTGAAAAAGCATTGATATATAGCCACATTTTCTGAGATATCTTCAATTTTTTTTTAAATCCCAGGAACACTGAGTCCAAATTAATGTTCCTCATTTTCATAATAACATAACGTTCCTCTCAGTTTCAGTGTATCTAATAAAGAGTTCTTTTTGTACTTCATGAATACATTATGTTGCACACCCTGAACTATCAGGGCATCATAAATATAAATATAAATATAAATATAAATATAAATATAAATATAAATATAAATATAAATATAAACTCAGCATTTTTCTTTCAGTCTTGCCTAAGCTTCACACTTTCTGCTGAATTTGGTTCACTGGGTAAAACAATAGGATTTGCCGGATCAATTGTTTATTTTATTTAAGCTGCTGAATAATGAGGGTGGATGCTGTATTGTTAGATTAAAACACATTTGCAAATTTGGCAATACAAGAGACACTATGTGATCTCACTCATTATCTATGCCATTTGTCCTACTACTGTTTATTTATTATGTAATTTTTAAACTGTATCATGATTTTGTAACAATGTTTTGTGTGATTTTGGAAAAATGTAACCAGATTCTCCAGTCTGGATTTCCTAGTTAAATTTAACACTGATAAAGGACAAAACTAACCAATCAGTGTTAGTTAAATAAGTATATTTTGCTTTGTCATATGTCTTATGTGTGTGTCTGTGGCTACTTCCACTTACCTGTGTCTATTGGACCCCCGTGAATGCTGGGAGTGGCCAGACTGGACAGAGTCTGTGTCCATGATGATGATGTGTTTTCTATGATTGGTCCAGGGCTTTATGTAGTTTGGCCGCAGAAATGTAAAGGCCGTAACACCAAATTAATGTCAACCTGAAAGAGAAAGAAAGGAATATATAATTAATCAAGAAGCTCTTGCTTTGGGGCTGCTGTTTGTACACCATCTTTGTTACCAAATTCTTAGTAAGCGATATTGTACTATAAGAATTACAAATATTTGGACGTTTGGATGTTTGGCTGTCATTGCTCTGTGACTGTTGAATGATTGTTTAAGTGGGTGATTAACCCAAATTCACTGTGCTCTCTGGGAGCATCCAAATCACATGTCAGTGGCAGGAATTTAGTATCTCCACTTCCCCTGAATTACATGTTTTGGACTGTGGGAGAGGAAACCCATGCACACACACTGGGAGAACATGAGAACTACACACAGAAAGGACTGAGGCCGTCCTCCCCGGGAATCAAACCTGGGACCTTCTTGTTGCACCTTTGTGCCACCTCCAACAGAGAGTAGTTGGCATTCAACAACTAACTGGGAAATTAAGCTTTACCAAGTATGCTAGGCTTTTCTCTTTCCTTGTTGGTTTCTCTGGTGATTGCTGCTCTGTTTTATGTACCCTACCTCCCACCCTCACACTCACCCCCATTAAACAGGCCTTGACCCTGCACTGTGTAACAAAGCAGCGAAAAACAATCTAACCCATTTGGGAGAAACACGACTTTCCTCTGCAGATCAAACTATATATTTGCTATTCTTATCTAACCCCTGCCTGCTTCCTACATTCCACAGCACCTACTCTGAACCCAGTCCTGCACAATTAGTAGAACTGAGTAGAACTGTACACATTTCCGCACTGATTTGTCCAAAAGCAGTACACAGCCAAGGTTAACCAAGAGAAAGTTGAGCTTAATTAAGAGCATAGATGTTCACAACAGTAATGTCATTTATTGATTTTTAAAGTATTCGTAGTGTTTTACTAATCCAGCTAACCTTGAATCATTAGCCTGATTACATTCCCTCCCTAAACACACCCACACACAGACACTTCCCTATTCATTCTCCATCTTCCCCTCTTGATAGCCTCTGCAGCCTCCTACGGTCACTGCCATCAATATGGGAAATCTGAGATGCACTTGCACTCATACACACACACACACACAATTCCTCTGGAGTTACCTCATGCTTCGGTGAAACACACACAAATAATTCCACTGGGATTACATCACGGACACTCAAAACCCCACAAACAGAACACATGAGAGGACAAATAGCCGTTCTGACTTTTCAGCAATGTGTCTTGCGTTTGCTCTTTATAAGAAATCTTAGCTGTTGCCATAAATCCATTTTCTAAAGTCAAACAGCAAGCAAGTGTTGAGATACATGAGCCTCTGTAACTCTGTAATATTGGTATCATTAAAAGCTGGAGAAAAGGCAACAGATACACCGAGCTACAGCAGATGCCCAGTCCAGATGTCTCATTATGAAAAGGATACTGCTGATTCCTGTGTGAGGGAGTGGGAGAGGGAAGGAGGGAGGGATGACATACTGCTGTTGCAGAAAGTATTCTAAAGCAACAGGGATGGGCTGGACAATCCCAGTTTGTACTTCACATTGTGCCAAATGATAAAGGATGAAAAAATACAAAATAAATCAGGTTGTCTCTTGGAATTTTTTTGAAGGGTCAAATAAGAATTTTCTTATTAAACATTAAACACAGTTTTTTTCTTCTTTTTCTTATGCCTGCTTTATGAATCTCACATGCTCACATGTACATCCATTTTCACTGTATTTTATAAAATGCCCAGTGGGTCTACTCTGAGGCCAGATAAGGCCAACATAAAAGTGTGGGTAGAACCAGTGATTTGACAAGCTAAGGAGGTCATGCTGACCGATTTATGATATAGTAATAATGAGTCCATTACAGCAGAGTACACTGGGAATTGGAGCAAGAGAAAGAGAGCCTGCAGGCAATGGAATTTAGCTTTCAAAACTCTGGCTTTATTCAGTCATTACACCTACAGAGTCAAGCCACACACACACACACACACACACACACACAAACACACTGAGAAGGGCTTTCAAGCATTAGGAATTTAAAAGTATGCTTAAAGAACTAAGGATCTTACAGTGGATATAAAAAGTCTACACAGCCCTCTTAAAATGCCAGGTCTGTGTGAAAAAAAATAAAACCAAGATGAATCATTTCAGAACTTTTCCCTATTTAATGTCACCTATAATCTTTACAATTAAAATGAAAAACAAATAGAAATATTTTAGGAGGGGGGAATAAAAACTAAAAAGCTTACAATAACATGGCTGTATAAATACCTTTTGCTTTATGACAGCATTCAGTCATTTTGAGTAGGAGTCTATCAGCATGGCACAGCTTGATTTGAAAAACTTTGCTTGAAAAAGTGCTCCAGATCTGTCAGACTGTGAGGACACAGCCTTGTGCACAGCCCTCTTCAGTCTTCCCACAGATTATCAGTTGGATTCAGGTCTGGGCTCTGGCTGGGCCATTCCAAAACTCTGATCTTCTTCTGGTGAAGCCAGCCATTCTTTTGTTGATGTGGAGGTATGTTTTAGGTCATTGTCATGCTGAAAGGTGAAATTCCTCTTTTTTGTCAGCTTTATACCAAAAGCCTGAAGGTTTTGTGCCACAATTGACTGATATTTGGAAGTGTTCATAATTCCAATCCATCTTGACTGAAGCCCCAGTTCCAGCTGAAGAAAAACAGTACCAAAGCATAATGCTGCCACCACCATGCTTCACTGTGGGGATGGTGTTCTTGCACCTTTATGGCCAAAAAGTTCAGTCTTGGTATCATCAGACCATAACGCATTTTCCCCCATGATTTTCAGCAAACTTGATATAGGTTGTTGCAGGGCTTGGATGTTTTTCTTTTTAAGAAAAGGCTTCCACCATGCCACCCTACCCTACAGCCCAGACCTATGAAGAATATACTGCTGTTGGCAGCAACATGGACCAGTTTTCTTCTTGTGCTTTCATCAATTTTGGAGGAGCATCCAAGTCTTGTTAATGCCATTGCTGTGCTACATTTTATCCGCTCATTCATAACCGTCTTCATTGTGCTCCATCTAATACCTTGGAAATGGTTTTATACCCTTCTCCTGTCTGATACCTTAATATCGGGTTAATCAGAGTCACTTTTATTGATGGCAGGTGTGTGTGTCCTGGCTACTGTTTAACATGAGTTGAATATGATTGGTTCATTCTGAACACAGCCACATCCCAGTTAGAAGAGGGTGTGCACACTTGTGCAAAAACATTATTTTAGTTGTTTTTTCCTTCTAAATATTTTCAGTGTGTTTCTCAACAGAATCACACAGATTATATTAAAGGTGGAAAAAATCTGCTTTGATCACAAAAACTGGACAGTTTAACCAGGGTGTGTAGACCTTTTATATCCACTGTATTACATCTCCTAAAAGCCTAAAAATACTGGTAGGTTAAAAGACAACACACAGAGCCCTTAAGCCAGGCCTCTGACTAAAGCAGTTCTGTATCCAAGTTTCAGTGAGGATTTGGCAAAGTACAAATGTTGCTTTGATGTGGTTAATCTGTCACTTTACTGTAACATTCAGTACAAAAAAAAGCTCTGAAAACAGCTGTAGTGGCAGATAATCATTTACACAATTTTCCATTTCCCACCAGCTTGTATGCATGTGTGCAGGGAAATGAGGGGTAAGGAATGCGTCAGACTGTTAGAAAAATGTTATGCAGGCGCTTTCTGGGTTTTTTAAGTAAAAAATAAAAATCAGTGTTATGTCAGCATGTCAGCGTGTAGCAGAAATCAATTATTCACATTCTCTGACAGACAGAAGCTGGGCATGTGGGGAGATGACTAATGAATTGAGGAGGTCTTGAAAGTTAGCCAAATAAAATGATAGAAATTTGCCATTTATATATTATTATGACTGCAGCAGTGCTGGCAGTGATTTGGTTTTTGTAAAGTTTTTCTATAAAATTTTTCTTTTTTTTATCTTCACCATTTTTTGTTGATGATATCATATACTTAGACTTCACCAATCCACAAGAAACTTGGTATGATCAGTCAGTCAGTCAGTCAGTCATTATCTGTACCGCTTATTCCCAGTTACGGGGTCACGGGGGAGCCGGTGCCCAG
>JAOVYV010000048.1:24836813-24850101 GCA_025674545.1 Hassar affinis
CACACAAGTTGCCAGGTAAAACATAGTTTTGTTATTTATAGTAAGATACTCATGGGTGTGCCATAGCCTGTTTCTGAAAAGATACTGCAGCCAAACTAGTTTTTTGTAACAATGCCTTTCCGTCGTCTTATCCCAAGATCTTCCTCGCTAGCCAATGCAGAGGAAGTCACTGACTAACTAAAGCACATTATAGTAATATCTGTACCTTTTTCAAACAAAAAAAGTGTACATTTTTTACAGGCGTTCAAATAAACTGCCATCTTTCGCGGCGTTTGTCGTAGGCGTTACCAATGATAAGCAAATATTACATATTTGCATAGTGTTTGCTGAATATTTTAGTGACGGGATATTAAAAGGACATAACAGACATAGCAATGCAAAACTGTGACTTAAAATTCCAATGAGATCTAAGATCTAATACTAAGCTAAAGGTAGCTCAGTGGTTAAGATGTTGGACTGCTGACCTGAAGGTCATGAGTTCACCACTGTGAGCACTGCCACTGCTTAAGCAAAGCCCTTAACTCTCAGTTGCTCAGCTGTGTAAATGAGATAAATGTAAGTCACTCTGGATAAGAGTGTCTGCCAAATGCCGTAAATGTAAATGTAAATGTAAGCTGCAGAAAAGTAAAATAACATTTAAACCCATTTGTAAACCCAAAGCAGAATGCCACTAACATACATCACAAATGTGTCCACGTTTTCAGTGAGTAGTTCACCTATAGGGGAGAAACCTGTAGAGTCGACCCGTAAAGCATGATGGTCTCAAAGCGTCTGTTCCTAGACACGTCATCTCGGAGGGGTAAAAAAAAGAGGCCACGGGAAGATCATACCGCAATAGAGATCCGCATGCTCCACTTTTCATGTTCCCTTTGTCAAATTATCTTTTACAGTACAGCAGGTTGAATATCCTCACTGAGTGGAGGTGGTCATGAGAGACTGTGTGAAATGGCACAGGAAATTGACTGGAAGTAGAATAACAGGAGGAGGAGGATAATCAGTGTAACAGGAGAATTATTTTTTTTAAAAGGCACTGATCCTTCGCTGGCTCTTTATGGTTCTCTGTTTAGTTTCTGCAGAAGTGGGCTGTTTAGTTTCCCCGGTGGCCGGTTTGGTAGATGACGGGACTGTCAGGTTTTAGGCGCGTTTCAGCCTGTGCAGGGAAAGTGCCAAGTCCAGAGAAGCGGATGCCATCACAGTGTTGCAACAGGCAGTACGTTCACTGTATGCTTAAGTTTTAGTTTATTTCGTTTGTTTTTTTTATTCTTCCCAGGAGGCTTTAGTGTTCATTGTGAAAGTACTGCATGTGCTGGTGTTTGTGTGGGAGGGTGGGTGGGTGGATGGCTGTCCCAATTTTTATTTTTTATTTTTTTTGGAAAATATGTACTGGCTGTTTTTGTGCAGGCAATTTTACTGAAATCTACCTTGATTATTTCCAAATGACTCAGCCATAAAGACTTACACTTGATTTAACGTACCAAATCATGTTATTGTGCTGGTCCATTCAGTGAAAATTTCATTTTGACCTGTACATTGAATTTCATTTCATTTTAAGTGTTGTATGTGTATATAGACATGCTCAGAATGCTGGTTAAATTAAGAAGACGGATGTAAACATTGCAGCTTGGACTCAGTGCCACTAATCTATCGATCCATCCATTTGTCCCCACTATTGCTTTCCATTACAAGCAAGCTTTTCTTTGAATTATTGCGTTGGAGTGTTCGCTTTCCAGCGATGCATAGAATATGGAAGTGTCATTTCAGTCAGGAGTTTTATTTGTAGTGGTTTTAAAGGCAGAACATTTTCTCAGTGTTGTATTTCGTTTTTATTTGTTTCAGATGGTGGCAAACTGGCCTATGGTTGTTTTTTATGTTTTTTAATTTTCATCTAAAAAAATATTAACTGCCCTTATGCTTTTGTTCACAGTTTTCTGAAATATATCTATATGTCAGGATATTTCCTGAGTAGTCACTTTAAAGGTGCTCCGAGTTGTTGACAGGAGCTAAAATTTGTTTACAAGTGATGTTTTGGCATTGGCTGTGGTTTCTGTAAGCATGTAAGGCATGTATTAAAGTGGAGAGCTGAATTATTAAATAGCTGTTTTAGGAACATCAGGAGCTGCGGTGCCTAATATTGCCTGGTAATTATGGTGTTTTTTAGTTTTTAGCTAATTAAACTGACAGAAAAAAATATTGTGCTACAGTAATGAAGCTTTTAACAAAGTACTAATTGCTTGTTCTCGGTTGCTGGCTATAGGAAATAGGGACGTGTGTATGTGTAAATTCAGCAGAACCCGTAAAGGATTTTTTTAAAGTCTATTTTTATTCATTGATTATTGTTGATAATTACTTTCCTTTTTTTTATGTCGGCTGTTTTTCCTTCAAACGGTGACGTGATTTTGGTGTTTGCAGCTTGGTATCTATGCAAACCTGCTCCTGTTGCTCTTCGTCTGAAACGGTTCAGCTTTTGTGTACATACAGTAACGATTAAAGTCGGGGACATTCACCAGGCCCCCCCTTTTCTTTTGTTTAACAATTCACAGAACTGTATGGAAACAAATGTACAATGATGAATGTTGCCAGAAATATTTTTTTATATAAATTCTGATCAATGCCACTGATCTCAAGAGGGAAAATTAATGGTTAAACTTTAAAGTCTGTAAAACACTAAAAGGGAATTTTCTTTTAATTAATTTATAAATGTTTTACTTAGAAATACCTATGATGTCTTGGTCTTCATTTAAGCATGTTGTTTTTGTTGTGTGCTATTGTCGTTTTTTTTTTTTTTTTTTTGTGCGTTTCAGTTCAGACACATCTCTGTCTATAGTGCAATACAAAACCTAATATCTAAAAAGAAAACAATCAGTGCCTCATACCGTTATTCCATGGCGTACAGCACATAAAATGATGCATTGCTTGCTGTCCATGTATTTTTAATACATGGTTTTTATTTATTTTATTTTTTATTTTTTTAAATACATTTTATACCCCGCAAAAATCATCGTTTGTTCCCCTCTGCCGTTTTAAATGCTGTGGTCGTACAGCTTGTTCTTTATCCCATCTGTATCGAGGAACTGAGCACCTCTTCTTGATTGTCCTCCTGATCGCTGAACAGGCACCGCACTGAGCGCGGCTGAGACAGAACGGACTGTGGCGAATTGAAAACACTGGGATGACAATGGACAGATGTTTCAAACCCAAAACGGACACTCCAGCACTGTAATCCTGCCTTGGCACTTTCCTCAAACAGACACTATGTTCTTTCTCTGTGTAAAAAGAAGCTTTTGGGATTAAAAGAAAAGATATGGAATTTGTGATTTTCCTGCCCATGTGAAGAGTTTAATTCCATTGTTCTGTTGAATATTGTGTACGTACTGCTATTGTAGAAATTGTGAACACTAAAAGTTAGTGGTGGTGGTGGGGACGTTTCCCAAAACCAAAGCACCAGCCATTTTCGAGCATGATTTTAAGGTCATGGCTCTGGCCCAACCTGTAATGTTTCAAAGTAAGTTTCTTTATGAGTTGAAGGCAGTTTCAGACTTCTTTTTGAAGAACAAATAAATGACATGCAAGCAGTAGAGACAGGATGATGATAAATTGCTAGTTTTGGTATTTAGTACTTTATCAAAAATCTGTGCTGTTGCAGTAATTCTTGATTAATCTATTAAAGGTCCTGACTGTTGTTTAATCCCAAACAGAAGCTCTTTCCCAGATCTTCATATCACTCACCAAACTAAGACAGCAGACCCATGACCCTGAGCTCAGACAGATTTCCTGTAACCAAAGGGACAATGCTGAGCCTGAGGCCAGAGCTTAATGCAGGTGAAGGCCGGCAGGGTACTGAGCACCAGACACACTTCAGCACTGCTTCATTCATCCAGTAGCCACAATCTGCAGCTGAAGGAGCAGAGCATGTCACTGGTCATCTAGAGCCTGCGAAGCCTGTGACCCTCAGAGCCAGCACAGGTATGATCTGTTGGTTTTAGTTTGAACTCACTGACAGAGTGAACCTGATTTCTTGATTTTGAATCATTCCTAAGGGTTTTCCCCAGACACACAAATCAAACCATGCCCTACTTTCATGATGGATCTGTGGAAGCCTGCTTGCATGGCTCACATAAAAGTTCTTAGCTACAATACTCCATTTATCAATCACTTAAATAGCTGGCACAGAAAAGTCACAGTTCCAAAATATTTCTATAGACCTAATTAAATATAAAGGCTTTATGTAGTTTCTCTGAAATTTAGGTTTATAAAGTTTAGGCCTAATGTTTACATATACCCAAGCTAAAAGTGTCGACATTCGGTTCACATCAGAAGCCATTTTAGGACATTTCATTAGAGACAGATTTATTTCAGATTTTAATTTACAATATCAGAATTACAGTATGTCAAAATTGTACCTAGAAACAGATGTAATGACATTGACGGGCCTGTGCTCATGGAGCGCATCTGTGCCTCTATTTAAGGGCCTACTGTTAGAGACAGTGCCACGTTGCCCTACCATTTGAACGTTACCTTTGAACAAATAATCGTGTGCAAATATTTAAATCTTGGAACCACACATACATGGCAATGTTTAGGCAAGAGGCACAAATTAACTCCATGGGAAGAAGAAACTTTTGTCTGAAAGGTTTAGTGGGTCCTCAAGGCTACAATTAAGGAGCTGGTGAAGATGTTGGAGGCATCAGATACCAAACTTTGTACGTTGAGTGTCCGACGTTGCCATTGCCTGGATGTCTTGCAAAAGAAGAAGCTCCTACTCCAAGACTGGCTTATAAAAGCTGATCACCAGCCTTTGGAAGAGGGTCCTCTGGTCAGATAAAGTGTTACATATTCAACAATGATTATCTCAAAAAAACAAAACCTCAAGACAACAGAAAGTTGAAAAAAATATTTGCCCCTTCTTAATATCTTCTGTTTTCACTAATTTGTCACATTTAAATGTTTCAGAACTTCAGATAACACAAGTAAACACAAAATGCAGCTTTTAAATGAACATTTCATTTATTGAAGATTAAGAACCCAACTGCACCAAACCGGTGGGCGGACATTCTCCTTCAGGATTTTCTGATTTTTGAAGGAAGCAAAATGTGAGTAGGTTAGGAAAAGTGTCTGCTCTCACTGTGGGAAAGATAATCAGGAGCAATAAAGCATTTATAATGTCAGTCAAGAACAAAATTAGACACAGGCTGATCAAAAGACTTTTCTTATAAACGTATAGAAGTTTGAATTGGTTTCCAAATGGGAGGAAAAATAAAAATGCACATATTTTATAATAAATATTTTAGCATTTTAGATAAAACCCATGTTGACATGGCAAAAACTCAGACAGTAACCCAAGCTCAGAATTGAACCCTGGTCCTGTAAGGTGACACCACGTACCAAGAAAGTAAAAGTGAGAGGCAAGTGTATACTGCAACATTACTATGTTACACATAGGGGACTTTTGATCATACATGATCATGTTTGTGATCAAAAGCAACATATGTGATACTTGCACTTGATACTTAATAGAGTTCACCCTCTACTGCATGATTACATGACACCCCATTAGGTTATTAAATTAGATTAAGCTGTTCATCTTTCACCATGTACGTGCATAAAGCCCATTTTCCTCCCAAAAACTGTGATCTTCTGGCAGCTGTGCTTTCATGTTAAACTAGAGCTCATTTTTTTGAGTCTCTTAGCAACAGCAGAAAGCCCAGAATGCTGAGAGAGAGAGAGAGAGAGAGAGAGAGAGAGAGAAACAGGAAGAGAGAGAAAGAAAGAGAGGGGGAGATACACAGGTACCTGCAAACACAGGTAAGGGTCTAATTGTATTTTCTCTTTACAAATTTACTAAATGATGTTCTTCTGTAAGCCTGTATATTTGTAAAAACACTACAAACACATAAACTAAATCCCAAAAATGTCAAATTAAAACTTTTATAGACCTTTTAGACTTTTATAGGGTATAGACTTACAATTTTTGTTTAACTGTTTATTTTGTATGTAACAGAATGTAATTGCTGATTCAGAGCACACTGTTATTCAGTACATGAGCTACTGCATATATTATTGGTATAGTGATCAATTTAGTGTTTAATTATTTACCCCTGCTTATGTGTTAGCAGCAAAAAAAGTTTCAGAAATTTGTGTCAGTTTCTTGCTTTTTTTTTTTTACACTCTTTTGAAGCATATTTCTTCACGGTAACACAGACTTAATGTTTCCTTTCCAAAAACCCTCATGTATAATTTAGAATGTAATGGATACTTGATCTCCTCTTGTATAATTTAGAGTGTAAGGTATATCTAATGGAAATTCAACACACTGTTGATCCAGTAATGATACACATCTTGAAGAAGAAATACAGACACATAAGTGATCTTGGTCACAATTGTCGATCAATTCATGATTGCTGATTAACTATACATTATTGCAATTGATTGCACAAATGATCAGTAGGAAAGCAGTTATTAAGGGGCATTTAAGTATTTCAGTTAGGGTGCAGTATGAACAGTTAGGAGTCTATACAAATACATAGCAATGCCACCTATGCATAAATAAGATGTAAGTCGCTCTGGATAAGGGCGTCTGCCAAATGCCATAAATGTAAATGTAAATGTATGCACCTCATTGGTTGTGCCTGCCAGTGTGTATATAATGCGATAGACATCTACTGTATGGAAGCTTATTACGATTTTGTGATTTTTAATGTGGTTTAACAGTTGGAGCTTGTGAGATGGGTCATAGCATTTCAGAGGTAGAAGCAATGTTTGGATTTTCACATATGAATATTTTAAGGGTGTACCATGACTACAATAATTCTGGAAAAACCACAAACTTATGACAGCAGTATAGCAGTAAAAAGACTCTGGGTGAACGTGACCAGCGTCGGCTGTCAACAATCATTTTACATGATAGGCATGCAACACTGCCTCATTCAATGGTGGGGCCTCGACAAACATCAGAGTGAGGACTGTGCAACATTCCCTCCAAGATCCTGTGGTGGACCCACCGAGTATTAACTGATATACCAGTTTTTCTGGTACTTCAGTGTACATACACTGATCAGGAATAACATTATGACCACCTCCTTTTCTCTACACTCATTATCCATTTTCTCAGTTCCACTTACCATATAGCTGCACTTTGTCGTTCTACAATTACAGACTGGATTCCATCTGTTTCTTTACACACTTTGTTAGTCCCCTTTACTCTGTTCTCTAATGTTCAGGACCCCGACAGGACCAGCACAGATCAGGTATTATTTGGATGGTGGATCATTCTCAGCACTGCAGTGACACTAATGTGGTGATGGTGTGTTAGTGTGTGTTGTACTGGTGTGAGTGGATCAGAGTTTTTAAGCCCCTCATTAACATCCTGTAGGCAGCATCCTGTGAGCACTGATGAACACAAACTGTGCAACAACAGATGAACTACTGTCTCTGACTTTACATCTACAGGGTGGAGCAATATGGTGGATGTGTCTCATGAGTGCACAGAAAGTGAACAGTGTTTAAAAGCTCTGGCAGCACTGCTGTGTCTGATCCACTCCACACCAGTACAACACACACCAACATCAGTGTTACTGCAGTGCTGAGAATGATCCTCAACCCAAATAGTACCTGATCTGTGGTATTAGAGAACAGAACCATTAGAGAACAGAGTAAAGAGGGCCAATAAAGTGTGTAGAGAAACAGATGGACTCCCGTCTGTAATTGTAGAACTATAAAGTGCAGCTATATGGTAAGTGGAACTGAGAAAATAGACAATGAGTGTAAAGAAAAGGAGGTGGTCATAATGTTATGCCTGATTGGTGTATATGCATATGTATGAAATATGATACCATGACAATGAACCAATAATACACCCTTTAAGGATTAGTGGGATTTAAACCTTGTAAATGTTGGGACAAATGCATTTAAAATTCCCCGAATATTGCATGTCACATCCCACAGATATAGAACACTTTTTATTATAGTCATAGCTTTCCTTAAGCAGTGTTTTCATTACCATATAGTAATACAAGATTTCCATATTGATGCATAATATCAGATGTGTGTTTCTCTCTCTCTCTCTCTCTCTCTCTCTCTCTCTCTCTCTCTCTGTGTGTGTGTGTGTGTGTGTGTGTGCTTTGAAATGCCAGGTTGACTTTTCCTTCTCCTCCTCCTCCCACACACTGATATTAGCCATCACTACCTCCTCTCCTTCCTCTCTGCATTTGAAATGCTAATAAAATATTCAGTGCTTTTTACATACACTAGCTATATCTTGTATTCCCTCTTCTTATCTGTGTTCGTGTTTCTCCATCTCCTGCATCTTTACTTTCTTGATCTTATGGTCTCCTCACCTCACCTGAACTCTACCACACCATGTCACATTATCCCTATGCTATATTCAGCTAACCATCTGTCAGTCCATCATTACTCCTTGCTACTTTTTGTTCCTCAGTTGTGTGCCATGATTAGTGTATGCGCTCCACGCTGTATCAAATTTCTGGGCTAGACTGTTCTAGAATGGTCTAGTGTATGGCAACAAGCAACACAATCAGCAGACGAGTTGCTCATTTGGGTTAACATACAGTATATAAGCCAACTAAGACCCAGGGTTAGGGGGTTGGGGGTGTCGCCTGGGATAGGGTGGTGTTAGGAATTACTAGCATTGATTAGCTATGAACTTCTGGGAGTGCTACTTTGAATAAGGTAAAAGTAAGTTAAAAATATATTCATAAGAACATTAGTGAGGTCAAGCACAATTGTTAGGCAACAAGGCCTGATGGTCAGTTGGTATTCCAGTTGATTGCAGATATGTTCCTTGGGGTTAAGGTCAGGGCTCTGTGTAGTCCACATGAGTTCTTCCAGTCCAAACTTAGTAAACCATGTCTTCATGGAGTTCACATTGTGCATAGGGGCATCATCATGCTAGTACATGTTTGGGCCCCTTAATTCCAGTAAAGGGAAATTATAATGCTACAGTATATAAAGATATCCTGTACAATTGTGTGAGTCCAACTTTGCAGCAAAAGTCTGGGGAAGGCTTACATATAGGATTGACGGTCAGGTGTCCAAATATTTTTGGCAATGTAATTCAGCTTTTAGTATTATTTGTCACTGTTTTACTGACTGTAGACTGAAATGGTAAGATTAATTTTCTGGCATTTTTATATTTACATTTTTGGCAACACCCTTACCCAAAATGACTTACAGAAGTGCTTTGAAGTCTCTATCAATAAACACATTGTGATACTGGTCTTGGACTAAGAATACTATCAGTATGAAATATTGTAAGTAAGAAAAGCACACAGACATCACTTTTTTAACCTTAAAGTGTTAATTTAAGTACTTCATGGAAGTTCATTCCACCACCAGAACAGACTTAATATTGTTGAAAATCTTGGACAAGTGTATTAAACATTTTACCATATCCTTATCTCATTTATAACATAATGCCCTTTTCCCTTAATATTTTATACAGGTCCCTGAGAAAAGAATTCCTTCTAATTAGAAGCCATCACATCTCACATCACAGTCTCACAGTCCCAAATATCCTTCTGAATTCAGTGCCACGATGCTTCCTGTGACTCCTTTAAGCAGCAAGGCTTCCCCTAGTACCCCTCAACTATCCTTGCTTAGCCCAGTGGAACAGTCAGATTCAGAAGGTCCAGAGAATCAAAAACAGTGTACCATGGTGTCCTCGCTTCCCTTGCCCTGTTGGGCTACACAGGCCCTCTGTGATTTAGCAATTACAGAGACAGAGCTCAGACGCCTTCGGGAATGGCAGGCAACTGAGGCCAAGGTAGTGGACAGAGGAGTAGAACGTGCTCTGCTGGGAGCACAAAGGGAAGAACGTCGCCTACTGGAGAGAGTGGAGCAGGATCATCGGGATCTACAGCGCAGACTTGAGCAGTTGCAAAGGGACAATGCAGCAGCTATGCAAGTTGGACAAGCACTTATAGATCAGCGCTTGCGCAAAATCTGTCAGTTACGAGATCAAATTAAAAAAAGGAATGAAAAAATGGAAAATGGAGACAGTAAGATGGGACAGAAAGATGACAGTAATGTAGAACAGAAACATTTGCATCTTAAGAGTGTTGCAGAGCTTCTTCAGCCATGGGAGATTTCACTTGCTCTGAAACGTGTGTCTTTCAAGCCCAGTGCCCAACCAAAAGCTGTCACCTTTGGTGAGATCAGGGTGCAGGACCACATTGTTAATTTCCCTGTTGGTTCCTGTGGGTTACAGGGACAAATGTGTTCCCTTCATGCCTCTGGAGGGCAGTGTGATAAATGGATGGACTCAGGAAAAGGAGGTAGGAGTGTTCCTGATGGAGCGGGGCCTGGACATAGCCAACTTATTTCAACAAATAGTTGTGGGAGCCACAGAGCTGTCCGAAAAATCAAACTGTCAACCCCAAGTGATGAAGAATCTGTTGAAGATGTGAAACCACTGTCATTACATACAGGCCACTGGCACCCAAAGCTGTCCCCTAGTGAGTGTGAATCATCACAGGAGGAAGAGTGTGAATCACCCACATCTGAATCCAAAGGAGATAAGCTTTTCCTGGCTGTACCAACATTGCTTAGCAATATGGAGTCAGAAAGAGAAGAACTTGTGTATCAGAAAAATGGATCAACTCAACCTCTTGATTCAGAAGCAACAAGGAAGCAGCTGGAATCTCCAATCCCGGAAAGAGACTATCAGCAACAGAGGGGTCCAATCTTATACAATTTTCATTGTGAAGAACCAAAGATAGATAGGCAGCAACAGAGCTCCTTAAAACAAAGCTCTCTAATTAGCTATTGCTCAATGCCATGCCCCAGGAGCCATAGAGATCCCAACTCTAGCCACAGTTGTCAGGACAGGCTGTCACATGACCATTCTTTGTCTTACCTTAATATATCCTTAGATGACCACAGATACAACCGTACTCCATCTCCTGCTGAGAGTGTTGATTCTGGATACACTTTCATTGTTGGCTCTCCTAGAAACCCAAGTTATAGACTCTCTAGATCCAGTGGTGAGCTTTCTCATCCACACATTAATGCAAAAGATCAGGCAAGCAAGTGGAAGGTCAGTAGGCATCAGCAGTTGTCAGCATCACAGAATAAATCTCGCCCCAGTCATAGAAACCATTCACAAAAAGAACGCCCACAACATAAAAGATGTTCTTGGGGAGTCTCACGTTCACTGTCTATGTCAGTCATTGATGGGTCTTCCCAAGATAGTCTAAACCAGCACATAAGCACTGTGCCAAAGCGCAAGGATGGGGTCAGACTCTGGGTAGATAGAAATCAACCAACCCTACTGGAACTTGAAGAAGATGCTCAGAAATTGGCAGCAGAGGAAATACGTCTTGTTCGACAATTTGGTAAACAGGGCTCAGGACGTGCAGATCTTACTCTGCCAAGTGGTATCCATGCTACACCTCAGGGTCAGCTTTTCTTGGTGGATTGTGGGAATGCCCGTGTTCAGGTAACTGATCAGCATGGCAATGTTTTTCAGCAAGTGACATCCCCAAGTAATGACCCTGGAGGCTCATCAAGATGCTGTCGCAATTACTTTGATGTGGCCGTTAATTCTAAAGGTCTGATTGCCCTGAGCTGTGCGGCTGAACGAGCCCTCCTCATCTTTAATAGACATGGACGCCTTCTCCAAACCTTTGGAGGGGGACCTTATATTGCAGGGGTGCCAAGAGATGAGCTGGAAGCACCCAGGGGAGTGACAGTGACACAAAAGGATGAGTTCCTTGTTGCAGATATTCGTAAAGGCACATTAACTTCCCTTAGACTTGAGCCAAAAACTGGCTCGAGGCTAGAGAGAACAGTAGTAACTGGCTTCCACAGACCTTACCTAGTGACTGCATGTCTACGCACTGGGCTTGTGGCAGTATCTGAGCGGGGCAGTGAGACAGGTGGAGAGCCCTGTGTAAAGGTTCTGGGACCTGACTGGAATATTCTACGCATCCTGGGAGTTTGTTCTAGCATGGGACCTGTCCTCACCAGTCCCTGGGGACTCTGCATTGACAGCGATGGAGCAGTGCTAGTAGCAGATTGGGCAGAGCAGCACTGTGTGGTGCGATACCCACCTGAAGGGGTAGGCAGAATAATGGTTACTGAGGGACTAAGCAGTCCTCGAGGGCTTGCCTTGCTACCCAATGGGTTCTTAGTGGTGTCAGACAGCATGCACCACTGCATCAAGATATACCAGTACAAATAAACAATCACTAACTAAAAGGCCCTGGCTGCTAATTTGACTGTGTTTAAAATAATTTGGACTGATGTTTAACTGTACATAAGTTTTCATTTTTATTTGTAATATTACATTGGGAAATCATTCAAGAAAACAGTAGGCAAATCAGCCTACCACTGTTTCTTTTTCCTCAGTAATGCATGTCAGTGATGCATAAACTTCAATGAAATCTGCACATTCTATACTCTGTGAACTTTATATAAAATCATAATGTCATAAATTGTGAGCTGTTCTTGCATATGATGTTTGTATGGTGTGTTTGTTTATTAGGGGTTTAGCATCGTGTGTTTACATTGAGAGTATTTGTATGAGTATTGTGAATTACTCACACTCATCAATAACATATGCATTTTTGGACTGTGGGAGGAAACCGGAGCACCCAGGGAGAAAGGGAGAACATGTAAACTCCACACAGGAAGGACCCAGGTCACCCTACCCAGGAATCGAACCCAGGACCTTCTTGCTGTGAGGCGGCAGCGCTACCCCTTGCACCACTCATTGTTTCCCTGATGCTGTTGTGCAAAGTTTTAATATGTACCTTGTAAGTGTAAAAATCATTCCTATATATTATCTTGTTTTTGCAGCTAGAATTTCAATTCAAATATGTTTATTTCACTTTTCATCTTAAATTTCAAATTGTTTCAAATGTAGTTTGTGTTTTGTTTCATTATGCGCGATCATCTTGGTTAACAGATTTTGTACTATGCAAAAAACAACAAAAAACAGTTTCTTGTGTATTTTTGCACACTGAATCCACATATTTCAGAATTTCTCTATCACCCATAGTTTTGTTTATATTCTTATATGGACATGAAAGTGTGATACCAAGGAAAGTGGAGCATTTGCTGGACACTAAAAGGGAATGTTCCTTGGGCCACAAATAGGCAAAAATTATACATTTGTACATTGTAGAAGTACAGGGGTTAGACAATGAAACTGAAACACCTGTCATTTTAGACCTCAATAATTTATTAGTATGGTGTTGGTGGTATGCTGACATTACCCTGGATACCGTGGCTCTTGATACATCACAAAGACTTGCTGTCTTGGTCACAGATG
>JAOVYV010000048.1:24907830-24918444 GCA_025674545.1 Hassar affinis
GTTGCTGTGCTCAGTCTTGCCATGGTGTAGCCCTGTGACATGAAACTGTCTTCCACAGCCTCACCTTGGTAGCAGAGATTGGCTGTTCCACACCAAGGTTTAAGATCCTATACAGCTGTTTATGTTTCAGTTAATGACTGTATTTCAACCTACATGTGAAATTGATGATCATTAGCACCTGTCTGGTATATGTGGTTGATCATACATCTGACTATAATCCTACAAAATCCCCGACTTGATGCTGGTTTGAAGGCAAAATGTAGTAACACCAAATACTGATTGGATTTAGATTTATTTATTAATATGTTATCTTAATAAAGCCTCCTGCTTATTATTGTGCATAATAGTTATATTGGCTTGTTAACGTGTGTTTCCAGTGTGTTATTTCTTTGCAGGTTATCTGTCTACCTGCCAAGTAGCCCTATCAGTATGCTTAGTTCAAGTGCAAGACTTAGAGAAAAACTAAACTTTTGTGTGTGAACAAATGTGTTTCATTTCTAGCTATTAAAGATTATGGGTATGGCTCAATTTCCAAGTGTCTGAAGAGTGGTAATTACTGTGTATGCCTTCTAACTTGGATTCTTATTCCTTCTGAGACTTCCAAGTTAAAGACTGAGATAAAGAGTGAATTTGTTTAATTTAAAAATTAGTGATCTAAAGACTCCTGAATCGAGACTAATTTCCATATGTTTGTCTGGTCATTTATTTGACACATCAAAGCACTTTTCTGCATAACAATTGGACATGCAAAGATGTGAAAAGAAAAGCAGTGATGTGGGCAGGTTGGAGGTAACAGGATTAGTTCTACAGATCACCACCAGTACCGCTCATCGTATGGCATCTTGCATGAAACACACACCCAGAGGTGATACGGAGTCCGCCTAAACCCACTGTCTCATTTCACGGTTATCCATCCGTATCTTATTACAGCATGTTTTGTAGGAACCCAGTTGCATGCCCTTTAATCCCTAACACACACTTTCACACAAAATTTGTTTAACTGGAATAATGAATCAAAACACTTACAGCACAATCAAATCTGATACTATAGCTACCACAGTACTAGGTTTACCATTAATATATGTAGCAACAATGAACCTTATTTAAATGCACCAAACCTGCACAAAAAGAATGTATGGTGCTCCTGCATAAGACTGCTGATGTTAATGGGTCATTTGACATAAAAGTTGCCGCTCCGCCATGGACTAAATCTGGATTAAATATCAATCTCTTCATTCACTTTAGCTGGTTGTTTGAAGATCTTACTTCATCTCTGTGCTGTTTTGTTCGTTCTCCCTCCTGCAGGGTGTTCTGCTCTCCCAGAAAGCTGTGATGCCTTTCTTTCTGTCACTTTTTTCTGCTTAAGGGTCAGGCAGATGCCTGTTACTTCACACTGCGAGGGAGACCTGCTCTCCGTCCGGGCCGTTTATTTCTCCTGTTCCCAGGCAAAGTGTGCTTTGATGGGCTGTCCTCTTTAGTGTGTCGATTCTTCCATATATCCATTCTCTTCCCACAGTCGTGCAGGGGGCCTGAGCAAACAAGACCCTGGGTTTTTCCCAATTTGTTTGGACAAAACGAGAGGATTTAGAGCCTACTAACACTCTCACAGGGACAAATGCTAAGTGTGTGCCAAGCTGACACAGCAAACACACACACCCAGACACACCTTAGCACTCCTCATCTGACTACTGGCTGCTTACTTTCTTTCAGAAGTGTCACACCACCACCTGCCCTTTGACAGGCTTTAGCCAGACACTGGCTTTCTTTTTCTCCCTCACTTCTAAGCTAGTCCAGCTCTTGTCTGGATATGTTATTTGCTTGTGCTCTGGTCAGCAGTGTGTGTTTTGAGTTTTTGCCTGAGATGAATTGAGGGTGTTAGTGGAGTGAGTGGCTGGATGCACTAGCAGGAGTGTGAATAGGCTAAGGCCTCATTGCATTAGTGTGAGAGGACCAGTCAATCAGGGGCCAGCCCAGGGCCTCAGACCCTACAAACCTCTTGGCATCCTGATCAGCGGATTAGTCAGCACACTGCTCTGGGTCAAGAGCATGCCAGTCTCTCTCTCTCTCTCTCTCTCTCTCTCACACACACACACACACACAGCCATACAGCACTTCTCAACCTCATACATTTGTGCAGAAGTGGCCTGTGACATGCTGGTCTGTGGATTAGGCCCTGTGTGAAAGCTTACATTCCTCATTCTTATTCTGATTGGCTTATGCTGTTGAGTGTCTGTCCTGCTACACTGGGGCTGTCCTATGGAGCATGCAGAGAAAGAGGACTATTTGTCTCATGACATCATGTGCTTTGCACCCTTATTTGCCTACTGAAGCATTTTAGGTGAACTTGTACATAATAATTCTGTTTCTGTGACAGATTAATGTATTAATATGCCTAGGTTTGGATTCCATTTGTCTATATTTGTTTATTAGCTTCAGGGTAAAATTAATACTAAAACACTAAAATCTGAAATCACAGTTATCACCTCAGAGAACAACACACCATTTAGTAGTAATTCTTTTATTTTATATGTAGATCCCAACAGTGACAGTGTAAGTCACTTTGCAAAGAGAACTGTAGAGAAGTGTACTTCTCTAACTAGTCCGGTGAACTACACAATCAGCAGCTGGTCAGTGGGTTTGGCTGAAACTATCGAACCAAAGAACTGGATGGGTGAGAGGGCAGGGGGGTTGATATGCCCAAGGAAGTGTGTCCTGTCTGCTAGTGTACCCCTGCTCTGACCCCTGACCACCCCTCCCATGTGCCTCAATAGTGGGACGTCGTGTTGCTCTCAGCATGATGTCCCAGCATCCTCTGCATGTGATGGTGGGAGGCGCACAGCGAGGGGCCTTTGGAGTGAAGAAAGCAGGAGAGGGGGCATTAGCAGCTAAAATAGATGCTCCAATCTCCATATGGATGCTGGTGACAAGTGTTATACAGAGAAACCCGGGGCCAATACGTGCGCAAGGTGGTCCAGTGCAGTGTGGCTCTGAGGGGGTTTGGGCAGAAGGGCCTTTGGGGTAGTGGGTGGGTGGGTTGGGGGGACGCTAGGGGGGGGCGGTCTGCAATATTGTACTAATTCACGAAAAAGACTCACTATCAAAGAGAAAGACACGTGATAATTAGCCAGGACTGAGAAGGAAAAAGGGGGGGAAAGAAAGAGGCAAGAAGAATAGAATAAAAGAAAGAGAGGAACAGACTTGTGTGATTTTGACGTGTAAATGGTGTATTGACACGTTGATTAGCATATGGTTGTTTGTGCAGCTTATTCATAGGGCAAGCTGAATGCGTCCACTGTGTGGATGTGACTTTCTCTTCGTCACTACTTTTTCAATCTCATGCACCTCCCCACTCATACATCACTTTTTTATTTCTTTGTGTTTGTCAGTCTCTTGCCTTTTTCTTTCTGCATTTGAATATTAAAAAGCTAAAATATTACTGAGGTCCATACAACAGATGGAAGACGGGATTTCAATAAAAAAAAACTAAGAAAGTATAAATGAATTTTCAATTTCTATGTTATATTGATGATTTTAGAAAGAGTTGAACTAATAAAAAGTGTGCAGTAATAGGACTGACCAGCCTTTGGTCAGCTAATGTGCAACCTGGTGTCTAATTTGGCTTTGTAAAAACAGATTGATTGCTCACCAAATGTGGTGCATCCTCAACATCCAGCACTTTTTAAATTCTTTTAAAATTGTTTAATCTCATGAACATGGAGTATAGCTGTTATATGCCTCTTCCATTACTGATGAAACAGTATATTTAAAAGTATTTATTTACTGTACCTTTAATTCCTGTCACTGTTTCCTTAGTGTGCTCTCAGACTCCAGTTCTGGGACTGGAAATGAGCAGGGCGGCAGACCCAGCGTGGTGCCTCTCCTCTTTTGTGTTTGGGTTTCCTCATGCCAGCTTTCTGCTGTCACATTAGTGCATGTCAACCTGAAAGTCCCTCCTAGACAAGCTCACACTCTGAGATAGGCTGTTTAGGCTATGGGAATATCTAGTGTCATTTTGCTTGTTTTGCTATCAGATTAATGAATCATCAATCATAAAGAATGACCATTAACAACCATGCCCAATTATTGATTCTCTGTCGCTTATCTTTCTTCATGATTCATGGCGTGAGTTTTTACAAAAGTTCTTAACTGTTTTAGAAACAAACTGTTTCATTTTGGTTACTGAATAAGGTTTGGGTAGGGTTAGATTTTCATGTAAGTGGAAGCTCATCAGAAGGAGGTGTGTGTGTGTTTGCCCTCCCAGAGTGATCTGTTTGGCTAGCAGAATGAATGGTCAGGCTGTTTCAGGTCAGAGTTCATAACCATTTTGTCCAGGGAAGGACAGCTCTCCATCTGGCAGGGACTTTGCCCATGAAGGTCAGCATCAAGGTTCAGGGGTTGAAATGTGTAATGTTGCAGCATTAGATGGTTTGGATATGCACACAGGTGTGTCTGCCTTTCTGTGTGACAAACAGGGTCTAAAAAAAAGACTATATCAGAGATAACCATGATAACCCGGTACTAGTATTCCTTTATTTATCTATCTCTTACGCCATCTCTCCTTCAGTTTTTTCTGCATTACAGTCCAGTATTTTCCAGTAGCAGAGCTGTAGACTGTGAACTGAATACCCCAATCACACATAACAATACCTGTCAAGCTGACCATTTACAAAACTGCACTGAGCTCAATCCCTCTATATCACTCCATCCCTCTCTTACTTTCTCTATGAATATTACATGAGTGACAAATAATATTTAATATCAACATTTTTGGAAGAAAACAAACTCCTAAACTAATTCTTGGTCTTTTTTCTTCTTTTCTGCAGAAAAAATACATTCTCTCTCTCTCTCTCTCTCTCTCTCTCTCTCTCTCTCTCTCTCTCGCTCTGCCTGTCACCGCAGCACAATGTCGGTGCATTAGTATGCTAATGAGGCGGGGGGTGACAGGTGGCCCGATAGACAGCTCAATTAAGCTGCTCGTTAAAGGCCAAGCTAACGAAGCAGGCTGCACTGCAAAGCTCCAACAAACAATGTGACTGTGCAGGCTACAAATTGGTGGGGAGTGCTAGTGTTTGAGTGGCTGTCCGTGCGCGTGTATGCGTGTTTGAGGCACACAGGTTGAGAGAAACTGTTTCTCTGTGTGTGTGTGTGTATTGGGAGTGGTAAATGTTAAGAGATTACTGAGACTGCATGTGATGGACATGTCTAATAATGACTAATAACGACTAATAAGGCTGCCTGTTGGGAGGAAGTCCAACTCACACCCCCCCAAACACACACACACACACACCAAAAGCCACACACCTGACACTGAATTATAGCTGACACCTTACTTTCACTGTCAAGACACTAATATGATCTTCATGTTGAAAATATTGGCATCCCAGGTTTCTGTTGTAAGAATAAATCACTCTATGGAATAGGATATGGTGCAGTCATTTATTAATGACAGACTCAAATGAAGACGGATCTTTTCCCACCACGTTAGTAGTAGTTTAATCGTTTCTCGTATGTATTTGGTCATATTGTGCAGGTTCAGCAGTATCTGTCATGGAAAGGTAAAAAAACCCTGTCTATCAAAATAGATATCTCTGAACATCTTTTTATAATAATAATAATAATAATAATAATAATAATAATAATAATAATAATCCTCAGCAATTAACGGAAGGGTCGGGTTCGATTAACAACAATTAACAGTCAGGGCTTGATTTCATTCACCCACTTTTTAATTTAAAAACTGAATATCCTGTTTCACCGTAAAATAATATCATATTAAACAAGAAAATTGCAGCTTAATTTCACATCACATTTAACACCAATAAGGCACTGGAAGATGAAGATCTTGTACATCTGACATACATATATTATTGTTATTTCTAACATGACATCATCTGGGACAGGGAATGTTTACTTAGCTGCTTTCATGTCAGGCCTCATTAGACATTTGGCATGATCTCTCAGTAGCCATGCATTGTTTACTGTGTGCAAATAAACTTGTAACATAGACACAGCAATCTGTGTGTGTAATGTGAAGCAGGTAGTGTGTGGGTGTGCTCAGTGAGGCGTGAAATGGCAGCAGTGGGGTGTGTAACTGCAACATTGCTCTTCTGTCTGCCTCTCCTGCCGTTGTGGGGATCAGAAGCACTAATGGGGTTGCGAGGGCCCTGACAAATGGGGTTATGTACGGAAGGAGACAAAACGACAAGGGCCAAAACAGAGATGGTCCATTGCCGCGAAGCTGGCTGCTTCATGAATATGTTAATCTGCGTTTACCCAAATACATGCTTGAAGACGGAGAGGAGAAGGACGACTGCGCTCGTTAATTAATAAAGGACAATGGTGCTTTAATGGCTGCATTGTCACTGTGGGAGGATTCAGGATGAAACCCGGAGAACGAGGGGGTCAGAGATATCAAGATCAGGAGGACCGTGATGGGCAAAAAGCAAGTGAGAGAGGGTTCTTCACCTTAGATGACATAAAAGGTGAACCCTAGCAGGCCTGCCATGCTGAAATGAATGGAACAGCGCCAGGGCAGACAGAAATGGCAGCAGTTAGCTAAGCTAACAGACAGGATCGAGGTTAAGGAACTGATCTCTGTCTGGAGGATGAAATGAGAAGAGACAGGGGCCAGCTAATTAGATCAGGAAACAGCTTCAAGTTTTGTTTAGGACAGTGACACAGGGTAGACACTTAACAAGAGGAAGTTTTTGAGCTTCACTGGACTTTGTGACTTTATGATCACAAATAAACTATGTTTTTGATAGGAAAGGAGAAACAAAAGAAAGATGCAAGAGGAAGACAAGGGCTTCATAGGAAAACAAGAGCTTAATGTTGGCCTCAGTATAAAAGTTTCTTTCAAACTAAACATCCTTAAGAGCTTAAGAAAACCTGTTCCTGTTGTCACAACCCCCTTCATCAAACTCCATTTGCATCACTGGTTTTCGATATCATAATGTAATCATGGATGGGTCAACCACAGAAGACACACCAAAAGTGCTCTTAACTCATGGTAGATTTATTTATTTATTTATCTAATTATTTATTAATTTATTTATTAGGAGTTTAACATCATGTTTTACACACAGTAGTTGCATATATGGCAGGAGAGGTTAGTAGAGTTCACACTAAGTTTTTAACACTAGTTTATAATCTACACTTTATTTAGGGAATTTAGTGTCTCCAATTCACCTAACGTACATGTTTTTGGACTGTGGGAGGAAACCCCAACCCCCCCTGAGGAAACCCGAACTTTCTTGCTGTGAGGTAGCTGAGTTGCTGTCATGGAAGGAGAGTGTTATATCACATGCAAGTGACTTTCAGTGAATGAAGGATTTGTCTTCCATGTGGCTAATTAGTCTTTCTGTCTTTTCTCTGCACAGTTGAAAAGTGTCTTAACATATTTCTTTTAGTTTTGCATTTATATACAGTATGTATATTTTCCACCCTAAAACAACATTTTACATACTGTATATTCATTTGTCAGAGACATTCATTCAAAGCTTTTGTCAATGACTCACTAAGCACAAACATTTATAAAATCAGTTTAGTTTATTTGATTTAGAAATCAAATTAGTTGATTTCGCAGTGTGTCAAACAGATGACCATAATGATGCGTTTTGACAGCTGGCAAAAAAATATGATCAAAATCTTTACTATGATTTTTATACAACAATCACAAACTTGGTCTTGTGACATCATTGATCATAGTCTGGCCTAAACTAGTGAACTTGAATCCTGATTTTAATGACAAAATACAATACATAACAATCACTTTGCATGCTAATGAATTTGGCTATATAGACATGGAGTTCTTGGGAAAAGGCGTTGTCTTGACAGCAGCATATGTTTCTCCAAAATACCAACATAAGCCTCTGCATCAATGGTACCTTCACATATATGCAGATCAGCCATGCCATGGGCACAGATGCCATCACACATGCTGGTTAGTAACAGTCTGAATGGTCTTTTTCATCTTTGGCACGTAAAATCTGATGTCTGTGTTTCCCAAAAACCATCTGAAATGTGAAGTGAAGTATAAATGAAGAAATGTGGAGTAACTCTGATAGTCCTATTACATGCAATTTCATTTGTGATTGGCAAATCAAATTTAATTTGGGCTTAATTTGACAAAATTAGTGCATGCCACTGCAACGTCTTTTTCTTAATCTTCCTCTCCCTGTCGTCCCCCCTCCCATTCTCTCCTCCCTCTGTGTTATGACATGGTAATCTGTGTCCCCCTTTCGGTGCCTGAATGGCCATTTGAATGGCCAATTTTTCTGCCTACATGAACCTATTGGAGGTGGATCAGCCATATGCCCATAAACATGCACACTCAATGACAGAGGCAGACACCAACAGGTCCTTTCTGATACAATGAGTTAAAGGCACGAGGGGTGTATATCTTAACCTGAACACCGCACACACACACACACACACACACACATGCAGCATATCCTTACACATCATCTTGCATGCCACCCACACTGCAGTGGGGTGGTCTTGATTAAAAAAATAATAATTCCGTCTCAGCAGGGTTTGTTTGAATCTGCATTTGGGGAAATGGATTTCTACTTTCCATATTGATTACAATTTCTTAAATCTTTCTTATTAAAAATATAGTATAAAACCAATTAGAGTGCCTAAGTAATGAAAGCACTAGAATCAGGAAAACGAAAAAAGGTTAGATGTAGTTATGTAGACTTGCTGCTCTTTGGAGGATAAAGTTATCAGTCCTGAATGATATATTGAGCTTGAGAAAGAGAGAGAGAGAGAGAGAGAAGCCCTATTGTTTTTGAAGGAGACCAATCTGTTGCAGTGGTGGCTGTAATCTTGTGATGGGGAAAGAGCATGTTAAGTGACATATGTGACACAGAAGCACAATAGGATTATGCTCCTTTTCTCGTTCTCCCAGTTTTTGGACACTGGGATTATCATCCAGGGGATGAAGCCTTGAAGTTAGTAAGCCTCCCTGCTGCGGCCCATTCCCTAATTCCTGGGATGGGGAGGGAGGGATGGGTTAAGGAGGTCCCCTGGAGAGTGGACCACCATCAGGATTTCCATATTCATCAGAAATCAGAGCTCTTAAGACATGCTGGCTATGTTTTTGGTCCAGCCATTATTCTCACATCCATCTCTCTCTTTCTCTGTCTCACTTTCTCTCACACACACACAAAGTTCTTTTCACAGAAGTTGTTTCACTGTTGCAGTTCTAAACCTAAGTTACATCAAATTTTCCTCAAACACAGGAAATTTCATTTGAGCATTTTCTGGCTTACTGCAAGTTCATGTACAGTCTATTGGTAAAACAAATGTGTTATGAGGCTTACTTACTGCAATAAAATAACTCAAGCAAATATTATAGCAATAGCTGAAGGTTGGAATTAAGAGAAAGACATTTTTGTGTTTCCCAGTGATTCTATATATTTGTATAAAACCCCTTTTTAAAAAAAAAAAATTCCTAGATGTTCTTTTCATAGATGTAGATGTTCATGTTATTGATAGATAATATATGTTATACAGTATAAGTATATATAAGTTAGAACATGCATGTATAATTCAGTGCTTTTTTATAAGTACTGTTGCATTCAGAGTCCCGATGTTACTCTGAACACACTAACACACTCATTGCTCTTGCACTTTACTGGTGCTGTGTATGTGTGTGTGTGTGTGGTGCGGGTGTGTCAGAGAGACGTAGAGTGTGAGGATGGATAATGATGAACTCATAGAGGAAGTGTGAAGAGGGCAAGTGAAGGTTATCAGAGGTGAAGGGGTGTACAAAGTGTCAGGGAGAGTGTAAAGCAAAAAAGAGGCACTTGTCTGGCTGAGGAGTGTACAGGCAAGCTTGGAAGAGAGAGAAGGAGAGAGACAAAAGATAAAGAGAAAGCGAGAGTGATGGAGGATGCAGGACCTGACTGCTGTGGAGCTCATCGGTGTCCTAATTGATGAGGTCACTTGGAGGGCTTCCCCAAACTCAGGGCATCCCGGAGAGGTCATAACCGGGTTAGGCTGGGGTCAGAGTGCGCTTGTAAGGGCAGCGCAGTGATGCCATGACATGTGACCCTTTGCTTTCTTTTCGTCTGTGATGCTGAAATATGATAAAAGTGATCTCTGTTGAGAATGTGTGCTTAAATCAATGAGTATCAGAGTTGCATGCCATTTAGAAAAAATGATACATTCTTCTGTGATTGAGGGTTTCACCTTATAGTAATCAATATCAACATGGCCTGTTATTAGCTGTTGTTACAGACCTGAAAAGCAATTTCTTTTCACCATATTGCTATCTCCATATTTCATACTCGATTCTTAATGTGGCAGGTGTGTTCTCAGTCACATGATAGAAGCAACAGTGTACAAAAGCTAAAAAGAGCAAATACTATGGGAAAACCTGAGACTATCATGCATATTTACTTTTAACTCATTTGGTGGAAGCTTTTCTGAAAAGTGATTTATAACTAAATCAGAATATTCATTCATTCATTCATTCATTTTCTTGACCATTTATTCCTTTTCAGGGTCACGGGAGAGCCGGTGCCTATCCAGCAGCATAGGGCGCAAGGCAGGAACAACCCTAGACAGGGCACCAATCCATCATAGGGCACACACACTCACACACTC
>JAOVYV010000048.1:24935786-24958024 GCA_025674545.1 Hassar affinis
AGGCCCTACACCATACTAATAAATTATTGTGGTCTAAAATAACAGGTGTTTCAGTTTCATTGTCTAACCCCTGTAGATACATCCATGTAAACTGGGCTTATGAAAAGTGTTTAGTTGTTATAACTAACTACAGGGGTATTTCTTTAATAATAAATATCTGCAGAAACGTGGTGGTGATGATGATGGTGTCATGTGGTGTCCCCCCCTAGTGATGCCACTTTGCTCTGATAGGGAATAAACAGTGCATATTTTTGTACCTTTACCTTTTTTGTACCACGTTTCCATGTGAAATATGTACATAGAGAAGCCATGTCCTCTACATGGTCCTACCCCAGACAAGGAAAAGTAAAGTTTGGGATCCTTATTCCTGGCAATGTCGAGAAAACCTGTAACTTAGTCTACTATGCTGTCTGACTGACCTCTTTTAACTGTATCACATATTTCATTGGAATGATACAAGGGAATAGTGAAATTCGTACACAGTGCATGTACAGAAAGTCATTTTTCCAAGGTGAAATGTTGTAATTTGTGTCCTTAATTAGACAGAGATGGCATGCTCAAGCAGCCTGCATTTGTGGACTTCCTGTCTGTGTGTAATTGCTCCCTGGGCAGTTGCATTGTCTGATGTAGTGAATCTTCTCCCAGGCTGACATTTTCCCATAATCATAAGTGCTACAGCCTGACAAACATCCTGCATTTTTCGGCTGTTTCGAACTCATTGTTACTACTCTAATCCAGACAGACGCGCCCTATATTACAACTCGGCTTCATTTAACAGAGTAAGATTACTGGAATTAATAATGAACTTAGCCGTGATTAGACGACGACGTCTCTCAGTTTAACCATCTCATTAGCATAAGCTCATCAAAACGCAAGCATGTTAACAGACCGATATAAGGGCAGCAGTGGTGAGAACAGCCATAATAGTGACCCTGGGTTATGAATGCGAGGACGTGCGGAGCGCATGCGCAAGAGGAGCATCTGACTCACTGACAGACACGCCACAACTCACTGGAACTTTTTTAAACATGCACTTTGTGACGGCTCTTTCTATCTTGCTTGATTTCTTGATATCTCCTGCAGCATAGCCTCACTCTGATACCGGCTCAGGGATCACAGCAAAGAGTGTATGACATGTTCTTGTGTATTTTTTAAAAGATTATTGCAATTTCGGACATGAAGATCAGAAGTAACAAAACTCCAAAGCATAAAAAAGCTGCCAAATAAGAGACTAATATTAATTGCATTGGCAGCCATGTGATACTATTATTAAGGCTAAGCAATATGATGACAATGCTGAAATGATCATTTGCATTATAATGTGTTTCTTCTGAGATATGATAGTTGTGCTTTTATCCGCCTGCACCAGCTGCATTATAATTCACACACTAACACTGACTGGACACTGATAGTACCAAATGCACTAATAATAATAATAATAATAATAATAATAATTATTATTATTATTATTATTATTAGTAGTAGTAGTAGTAGTAGTAGTAGTAGTAGTAGTAGTAGTATTGTTGTTGTTGTTGTTATTTAACTGTAATAATAGTAGTCGTATAGATCAAGGCTGTTGGAATATTAGGAGCTCTTTATCTCTCCTTGTCTGTCTGGACCCCGTGTGTCCATATTGTCCATAATGCGCTAATTGAAATGTGACGGATCATAACCGTTAGCACACTTTTGCACGCTTCGGTTATTAACGTCCTAAATGCGTTTTAACGGCTGAAATGAGACGCGCGCGCCAATCAGTGGCTGGGCAGTAGCAGGTCGCGGGGTTAAACCAAGAAGCGGCTGTTTGACTGTGCGCTGCAGGTGTGTGTGTGTGTGTGTGTGTATGTGCGTGCGTGCGTGTGTGTGTGTGCGTGCGTGCGTGTGTGTGTGTGTGTGTGTGTGTGTACTTGTTTTTCTATCTTTGTAAGGACCAAAGGATAGGAATATCTGATATTTTTGGAGTTGTGAGGACATTTTGCTGGTCCTTACAAGGAAAGTGTTAAATAAAATAAAAGAGACAAAAAGTTTCGTCTGCATTACTGAGGCTAATGTTAGGGTTAGGGTTTGGGGTTGTAAAGCTAGACAAACATGCGCGCGCGTGTGTGTGTGTGTGTGTGTGTGTGTGTGTGTGTGTGAGAGAGAGTTGGTAACAGAAGTAGGTTATTACTTAGTACTTATGTAGTAGCCTCCTTAATAATACCCAGATATGCAGCTTCCTGGTTTAATAATGTAATTGTGTATTTATTTCTGACCCACTACAGATGTGTCTTTATTGAGTTAAAAGTCTATTTAGGCATTCCTACTGAACAGTAGCCTGTGTGACTGTATTCCGTCGTGCTGTCTGACATGTTCAGCTTGTGTTTAGGGCAGATGGACGCTGTAACATCAACTTTAAAATTCTAAACTGTTTACTTCCCCGCTAATATTTCCGCACTGACTTAAACGCTTTGTACACACTGGGCGGTTTTGCGCATTGATTCTTAATGACTGACTCCACAGTCTGTCGCTCTGGTGGTTCGTAATCTAAACCTAGCCGCGCGCTCCCGGGGTGCCATATGCGAAGTGTGTCTAATTTAGTTAATGAAGCTTCGTTTCTTTGTAATGACATCAGACTTGAAGACCCCCGCCCTGTGCAAGCCTCCTCCCCTCCCCGCGCTGCGCGGACACCCTATTGGTTGCGCACAGGCCGTCGGTAAGGAACTGACACACCGTCCCCGCTGACTTCCCTCAGGTCCGATATAAAACTCGCGCGTCACTCCGCTCCCAGGCCGAACACGCCGTCACCACTGTTCCGGATTAACAAAGTTCACACCGCGAGTTGCACTTGCACTGCACCCGCTTTCGGTAAGTTCTTCAACAAAACTTCTTTTCTGAAGATGGGGACAGTTGTACTAAAGTTTTTACACTTCTTAATTTCACATGTAATTTTACACCGGGATGTTTACCCAAATCTTTAAATAGCTTAAGGAACATGTCCTGTTAACTTTGGGGGGAAACTTCAGGCTTCTTGTTCTTGAGCATCTCCGTTAGATTGCATTAGTTAATTAGATGTGACGTATAATTTAAATATAGTCTGTTTTTCTGTTTATACAAAATAAACATTTAAGGATTTAAGGAGCAGCTCCACCTGTTTGTGTTAATGCAATAAAACCTTCATGAACCCTGCAGCTCATCACTCACTGATATCAGTGCAGCAGTGTTTGGTTGAAACACTGAGGAGTATTGTATGTAATGATGCTTATAATTAGACATTGATATATTTAGATATTTAAACTCTCTATTTCCAATTTCAGGCACTGGCCTATAAAGATCTCGCGAAAACAACTAGAGTTGACCTAGAGACATGGACTCCGATACAAGCAGAGTGTCCAGTCGGCCCTCCTCTCCGGAAGGGGATGATCTGTTCCTCTCCACGGTGAAGAAATCGGCGGGTTTCTCGGGCGCAGTGTCGTCTACACAGAGTGACTCTCCCCCAGAGCTGAGCGCGGACATGCGCGGCCTTTCGAGCGGCGATGAGAACGCGCTCGGTCTGAAGATGTTCTCCAAGAAAGACCGCAAGCTGCTGTCCGAGAACGAGCTACAGAGCATCCGCCTGAAGATCAACAGCCGCGAGCGCAAACGCATGCACGACCTCAACATCGCCATGGACGGCCTGCGCGAGGTCATGCCTTACGCGCACGGGCCCTCGGTGCGCAAGCTCTCCAAGATCGCCACGCTGCTGCTGGCGCGCAACTACATCCTCATGCTGAGTAACTCGCTCGAAGAAATGAAGCGACTCGTTAGCGAGATCTACGGGGGCGGAGGTGGGGGCGGCAGTGGCGCGCACCACGCGGCCTTCCATCCGTCTGCCTGCGGCTCTCTGGCGCACGCCACAGCTCCACTGGCCAGCCATGCAGCTGCTGCCGCCGCCGCCGCCGCCGCCGCCGGATCTCATCCGGTTCACCATGCACTGCTCCCTCCAACCGTATCCAGCGCAGCCGCTTCTCTACCAGCGCCAGGCCTTTCAGCCGTGGCCTCGGTCAGACCGCATCACGGACTCCTAAAGGCGCCGTCGGCCGGAGCGAGCCCCCTCACCTCGGGCTTCCAGCACTGGGGCGCAAGCATGCCGTGCCCGTGCAGCATGTGCCAGGTCCCCCCGCCTCACGTGCCCCCCATGAGCTCGGTCAGCATGCCGCGCCTGGCCAGCGACTCCAAATGACTCAACTTTTTTACACATGCGGGAAATATTAACACTTTATATTAAGAGACACTTAAAGACAATTCGGGGTTTGACAGCGCCTCATACACTTATTCGTGCCATAATTGGCTTTGTCTCCAAAAATACGTTGCGGGTAAATTGGAGTATTTAGAAAGACAGCTCGGTGACACTAACGTAGATTTTTGCTAACACGTTAGCTGAAGTAGGTTTTGCGGCAGGGTACATTTATTTGTGTCTCCTTCAAGAAATTGGGATGTATAACCCAAACCTTGACGATAAGTGTGTAAATAAATATGTAAATATGTAGTGTTTGTACAGTGTGAGAGCTTTTATATTAGGTTTGGGGTGAATTCGTTTACCTGAGACTGAAGTCGTATTGCACCTGCTCATCTCTCTCTCTCTCTCTCTCTCTCTCTTATTTCCCTATTTTCATTCCCTCTTTTGTTTCCTTTTTCTTATTTTGCTCCTGTTGTCACTGTCCGACACAAAGAATGATCATTTTTATTTTTTATAAAAGTGTGAAATGATATTTATTTACTTATTTTCGATGGTATGTTAAATGAACGAGGAATGTGTTGAAATTGTAAATGTAGGTAAATAAAAGAATTAATAATAATTGCCCGTTTTTCCCTTTCAGTCAATCAAAAACTTATTGTTCCAAATTTGTTCTGAGACATGAATCTGCGCAATTCTGCTTTTGTCTTTATAGAAAAAATACATCCAACAAATCACAATTGCACCATCACCTGCGAAATGTAACACATAAAAATGACACAAAATACAAGAAAGCTGCTATTATTATTATTATTATTATTATTATTATTATTATTATTATTATTATTATTGCATTTATTTGAAATGTACATAGGAGGTTAACAAGTAGGCTAGAATAAGGCACACCCGACACAAACCTTATATTAACCTTAAAATGAAAATTATGTACAGTATAGTATATAATATAATATATACATTAATATATATTTGAATGTATTGTATGTATTGAATATTAGAAGAAAAAGAAAACTACAAAGAAAGGACAGAAAAAAGGACAGAAAAAAATCATCATTCGTGATTTTATTTCAAATTGAATAATAATAATACAGGGAGAGTCACAAAAGTCGTCACACAAAGGGAAAGTGGGATGTAGATTAATCTACATAAAAGCTTTATTTAATAGCTATTCATTACAAAATTTTAAAAATATATTTACAAATATTACAAATATTTACAAATATTTTCTACGTGTTGGCATATTAAAAAATATAAAATAAAATATAAAATATAATATGACTGTTTTTTTCCTGTGTATGGATACCCTGTAATAATAATAATAATAATAATAATAATAATAATAATAATAATAATAATATCAGTATGATTTTTCGGGCTTTGTCAAGACGGATCAATAAAATGTAAGTAAAACTTTCCGGTACAGTGTGACATATAATTGTTACCTGAATTATTCTTGACTTTATATAGAGTCGAATTGTGCTTCCTAAGATTTGATTATTAATCTATCTTTATTAATTCTATGATTCTATGAATTATCAGAAAAAGAACAGAGTATAGACAGACAGACAGACAGACAGACAGATAAATAGATAGATAGATAGATAGATAGATAGATAGATAGATAGATAGATAGAAACAGCCCGAGGAAGACAGGAATCGCATTTGAATTGGTAAGACACAGAGCAGCCAGCGAGCTGAGGGAGAATAAATCCAGGAGGACACAGTGGAATACATAACTACACAGCACCTGGATAGCACATTTTCCCATTTTTTACAACGTTTCTAATGACCTTTTTTAGCTGGAACTATATGGAGACAAGATGGAATCTGAAAAGAATATTCATTTTTAGCATTTGTTTGTTTTTTACCCCTGTGTTTAGCCTAGATTAAAGGATTTCACAACAATCCTACAAACTCCAGAGCGCACTGAGTTTGAGTGATGGGAATATGCAGGAAGCTCAGTCGGGCTGGTTTGTGTAAATCATTTTCTATGTTTATTCAGTACTATAGATTTTAGAGTTTAGACTTAAAGTCTCAGAAAAACAAGTATAGCTCGTCAGTGACCCAAAAGAGAAAAGTAAGCATCTCTCAGGCTGTTAGAAGTCCATCAATTTGCCGTTTTTGTTTTCCAAAACCACTGAAACCTGTCCCAGATACATCCATGCATAGATCCTAAATCACTAATCCTAGTTAATAAGTTAACGCCTTGTGTATTCGGCTTAGATCAGTAAGTGTGCAATGCATCGGAAGGCATAAAGCATTGAAGGGTTATGAGTTTGACTCCATATTAAACTGAAGCAAGAGGTCTGCTAAATGTCTTGTCTCCCTTTACAAACATCTGCTTGTTAGCAATCTTCGCCGCCTAGCCCATTTGCAGAGCGTAAAAATGCAATTACCCCGAAAAGTAATGAGAATTACACGCTATCGCGTTTCCGAATTAATCACCGCGCGCCTCCCCCGCCGAGCCACCGTACGCCCTCCATAAGTTAATAAACTCTCTCTCTCTGTATGTCTCTCTCTCTCTCTCTCTCTCTCTCTCTCTCTCTCTCTCTCTCTCTCTCTCTCTCTCTCTGCCAGTTCTTCACAGCCTTCAGTGCCAATTAAGAGCTGACACACGGCCAATGAGCCAGGTACCACCGGAAAGTGCGCAATTAACTGCAACCAAACTGCCTTTCACTGCCTGTATAAAGTGCAAATATTAGATTATGCAGGCCAGATGCGGGGAATGTAGTGCAGGATCCAATGCCACGACTTAAACTGGGTTAATTATAATGTTTTCTGATTGTAAGAACAGTATGGGACTGCTTTAGCAGTGGATCAGAGGTGTAGACCCTGCGTTATAATGTGAAGCCTAATGAGTGGATTCTGTTGAGCTGTTTTTTTTACTGTCTCAATTATTCATCCAATGTGATGCAACGACGAGAATGTCATCTTATACATCTATAATCATTGGGAAATTCACAACTGTGGTTTGCGTCACGAAATTCTTACGTTGCTTACGTTTTGTTCCTTTTTTACTTTTTTAGTATATAGTGCTAGTTTTAATAATGTCGTACTTGTGACATCACAACTGCTGACCAATAATAAAAGAAAGCTCTTAACTGCAGCATTTAGAAAACCCTGACCTTTTTAGATTGTTGTTTGATTATGAAAAATGTCATGGTCATGGGTTTAATCCAAATGCAAAATGAGTTTCTGTTAATCCATAAAACACAACCCATAAGGCATAAACTGAATGTTTGAATAATAATTTGCAGCTTGATAACTGAGATGAATTGACTCATTTAATGTAACTGTTTAATTATTTGAATTCAATTCAGTTTATTCCATTTTATTCTTATTCTTGTTCTTTCTAATAAACTTCAATTTATAAAAAGGAATTTAGACAGGAAACTACTTTTTTGGAATGACATCACACCTAAGAGCACATGCTGAAGACCTGACAAGACAACAGGGATGTGACATTTTCGAATTAAATGAAAGATTGAGATTATTCCTAATATCAGTCTATTTTCCCTATATAGGTTCAAGTGTCCTAGTCATATGCATATTTACAATCAGCTTTCACATGCCATGGAAGGCTGTGCACTGTTCTGTCCATTGTCCACACAGGGATAGATTTAAAGAGTAAGGAAATTTTTCAGTTGTCACCAAGGCAGCAGTATTAACAGATTAAATGGACAGATTGTTGTTGTTTTTTTACTGTTTGAATATTTATGGTGCATCTTGTGTGTGTGTGTGTGTGTGTGTGTGTGTGTGTGTGTGTGTGTGTGTGTGGTTACATTTCTCAAACTCATTTTTAAATCCCTAGTCCAGTCCAGATGCAGCCTCTTTCAGCTCCTAGTATGTGTTTGCACAAAGGATTCAAAGGATTGGAGCCGTGCAAACACAGAATGAAAGAAAGTAAAGAGAAAAAATAAACAAATAAAATAAAGTGTTTCTGTAGCATTGTAGGACAAGCGGGTTTGTTTGAGAGAGGATTATCTCTTTATTGTTGTTTGCAACTCCAGTTCTACTGGGATTAGTACAGTGCAGGGGTGTGCTTGATTTATTCATCATTTTTACTATTAATGTTATTCAGTCACTATGATCATGCCAAGAAACCATCATGGACTGAGGTGGTGTGAATGTGTGTGTGGGGGGGTGTTGATACAGTAGCCATATGAGCACTCTTCTCCCTGGGGACGACTAATCCTCTCTCTCGCTTTCTCTCCTTCATCTGTTCTTCCTTAAACGGCACATGGCACTGACTAGAATGTTTTAATACCAGAAGACGTAGCTGGGTGTTCAGGAAGTCTCAGTAATGTTTCTGTGTATTTCTTCCAAACCAGCTGGACATCAGAGTGTGTGTGTGTGTGTGTGTGTGTGTGTGGGTGTAAGCTATAGTGTCAGGTCATGAGTAGAGGTTGTGTGTGCATCCAAAGGTCTATGATCCAAAGCTGATGAACTCCCATACATGGTGGATCAATGTGTTTAGTGAACGCTTCAGAGCCACAAAGACAGATGGAGAAGAGAAAGAAAGACAGAGAGAGATAAAGGAACATATAAAAGAGAGGGAGATAGAAGGAGAGAGAAAGAGCTGGGTATTGAGAGTGTTTGAGCTGTTAAAGAAAGAGGGGATAATCCTGTAAGAGCAGTGAACTCTTGGATATTCATGACTGGCCGAGTGTGGACACTCTATGAAAAGAGGACATGTCCTGGTCACAACGCAACATCAAAGAGCACCATGGGAGCTCCACAGGCCAGTGTGTGTGTGTGTGTGTGTGTGTGTGTGTGTGTTACAAGACCTTTGTTAGTGGAAATGATCTGATGAGAGTTCATCCCTCTTCGAGTAAAGCTGCACCATAAGTGTGTGTGTGTGTGTGTGTGAGAGAGAGAGAGAGAGAGAGAGAGAGAGAGAGAGAGAGAGTCAGATTATTCCTGTTTGCTCTGAAATCTGAGCATTTTCAAGCATATGCTTCAGTCTAACCCTGAGGGAACACCCACACTAACCTTTTACAACCCTAAATTATATTACTGCTAACTTTCTGGGCTTGTCTTCCCAAAGTTGCTCTTTCACTTCCTTAGAAGTAAAAACTAGATGAAATAATCTCTATTCGAATAATTTCAAGTTGATATAAATTGAAGTAACATATATTTACATATCATATCTTTTAAGTAATGTAGGGTAACAACATGTTCATTCACAAAATAAAAAAAAACACAAGAAAATTTCTGTTTCAAAAGAGAAAGGATATTCACACATACAGATTCACTTAGATTCATTGTAAAATGTCAGTAGGTGTTATGTTGAAATATATAGCATGAATATGCACATAGAGCCAAGCAAGTGACAAGTGTGAAATTGAAATTAATGAATTACTGGAAATGTTTCTCAATTTAGGGAAAACATTTACATTACAAAGTGCTTCCGCCGGCTTGCCTTCTTCCCATAGGGCATCCTGGCGCCATTGCCGTACACACCGATCCACATGATGTAATACACAGCAAGCTGTGATGCTCTGTGTGTTCTGACACATTTCTATCATAACCAGCATTCACTTTTTCAGAAATTTGTGCTACACTAGCTCTTCTGCGGGATCGGAACAGACGGGCTAGGCTTCCCACCTCACACATATCAAAGGGTGCTTGGGCCACTTGGGTCACAATCTACCCAGCTTACGATCTCTCAACGTGATCAGTAGCTGTGACAGAGATAGATAGACAAATCATAAAATAATCATAGTTACAATCTTAATTATTGTATATAAAAATTTTCAATGTGTGTCAAATCACTTCCTCCTCTCCTCCTTTTTCCTCATGACCTTGGATGTGGGCATGGTGTGCTTCTGATTTTCCTTTTCTTGTCGAGTTGCATTATTGAACTGTGCATTCCTTCGCCAGTGTGTTTTCTGTTCAAGTCTCTATTCTTTTTTTCCATCTGTCTCTTATTGCTTGTTTGCCCATCTCTAGACCAGCCCTTCTCATCCATCATATCTTTCAGTCTTGTATTACCTCCCTAACATTTCCTTTTTGCCCCACTGCATGAGTGTGGGAGTAAACTGCAAAGCGCACAAAACACACACACACCTACACACACACAAATGCAAATGAGGAACTTTATTAGACGGTATGGGCTTAACCAGGGTCCTGTGTGGTTGCTTTGCGGTTGTGTTAAAGATGTCAGTGTCAGGCAAAGATTCATCAATGTCGGAGGTAGGATGAAAAGCAGTCTGCCTAGGGATAACTTCTTGCTTCCTCCGTATGGACGTTCTAAGTCAGCTTAAAATACCAAATACAGTGTCCACCAGTGGTGATGCTGTCCGAGCTGAGTTATAAGATGCACATGTTCCTTGAGTGAGAGCTCTCATTAGTGAAATATGACACGTCCAGCAGCTGTCACTGAGTAGTTAGTGACAGCTCTAATCAGTGTGTCCTCAGCAGGCCATGACTAACTGTGAGTGTGTGACAGTGAGTTTTTGATTTGGGCTCTGCTGTGATGACTGTGCTTCGGCCATGGGGACAAAAGACCCACAGGTCATCCCTCCCTGGCTACTTCTCCATCTGAGTAGGCTCCAGCTCTGCCCAGGCCAACATTTCCCACAGCATGCTGGGAGGCACAATGCCCAGCCTTCAACCCATTGGTTCCGCTCTATTAACAGCTTGTAAACTTCTCATAGCTATGGCCCTGAGCCTTAGGCCGCATAGCAAACTGGATTTCCATAGATCTGATGTTCTCCCCATCACTCACATTCTCTTTTCCCCAATCTCTACCCTTTCTCCCTCGATTGAAGGCTCTTTTTTTATTGCTTTGTGTCTGAATCAACCGTCTGACTTAGAGGCCCTGTGGTGTGTTCCTGCACCTGTCTCCCTATAGAGCTGGAAATGAGAGAACATAGTTGTTGACATCTGTTAACTTCTCATTAGAACTTTGCTTTATGCAGGTTATCTGGTGCACAGGACAGCTCGGTGTAGCACACCGTGTGGCCACAAGCTGGCGAGGACCCAGCAGCCGGCGGGTGAGTGAGTGCAGCCGGCATTTAGCAGACGCTCCGAAACGTCTGTGTCCTAGCTATGAATATGGAAACAGACGTTCTCTGTTTCCTTGTTGCTGATTTCAGTGTGTTATCTGTTCTGACCTTTCAGCTGGTAGGAAAGGGAGTTTGCATTAGCTGTCAAACTTCACAACCAGGCGAACTTCTGTGTGTTTGTTTGTTTGTACATTTCCTTGTATGGTGTAATTAAGCTGACAGGCCTGGCAGCAGAGCATTTTTGCAGCCATATGCAGTGCATCATTAGCCAAACTCCCGGGCCAGTTACTCAGAAGTTGGTGTAAATCTGGACTGTGTTGCATTCAAAGTCTTTCAGTCAGTAAATGCTGCCAGCATGAATAATTTGTTTGGCCATGATCCTGTTTTAGCAATAACCGCCTATGGACTTAACCTGGTCTAATTAGATAGAATTACTTTTGACCAAGTGCATTCCTGTGATCTTCATATTTGCAGGATTTAGACCATTTGAATCAAATCCAGGTAGGTTTTCCCTCTTGGATTTGTTTACTTAGATGAGAATTAATATTTGGAAGTGGATTAAAACATCCACTGCAAGAGTCTGAGTGAGGCTGTCTTCGTCAAAAATGGCACGCGTTTTTCTTAAGTCTTGGACACACAACTTCTAAAGTCGTCTGATCGCTTTACTATTCAGCAATCTTTCACCAGGCACAGACGAGACTGTGAAAGAAAACTACATTTTGTCATGAAAGCACATGCAAGAAGTGACAAGAAGGATGATGCAATGCCATCTGCAATCCACATCAGCAAGAAGCGAGCAAACAAGGCATGGTGCATTGATATAAAAAAATTGAAAGCTTCATCCACTCCCAAAGCAATGACCATTATAAGCCGCAGTTCCTCCCGTGGGATTCCTCTCCCTCCACATCTTGCATTCTCATTGCCTGTAGCAATCATAACCTGGTCGCAACACTTTTCACATGACAGATGCAGATATTTAGCATGCTAGATTGGGATTGGGAGATTGAAAGTCTGCGAGCGATGGAAAAGTCTCCCAGATTGCTCCTTTGAACAATTCATATATAGCGATCAAGAGCCGATTTTCAAGCCCTGAGTGATGGCCAATTAACCTCCAAGCTGTCTCTCCAAAACCTGTCGGCAAGCAGAAATTCAGGGATTAAGTCGTATAGTGTGACCTCAGTATTACATACATGATGCTAATCTGAAGAGTACAAACTGAATCAAACAACAGAGCTGTAGTGCTACTTATATGTGATGCATTCTGGATATTTGGACCACCAAATAACAGGAGAAAATAAATGGTGGACAATCACTTTGCAAAGGTTCACATGGTTTTTCCCGTGCCATATATCTGACCAATTAATAAAAGTACATTTTCAGTACCACATCTCCAACCAATGTTTTTTTAAAGAAAAAACCTAAATCAAACCAAGTAGCAAATGAATGAAAGTATCAGTTTCACTTTGACTGATAGACTAATAGGTGTGAAAGCTATCTGTGTACACTAAGCACAGCGCTGGAAGGTAAGAGGTAATCGGAAGGATGACATCCATTGGTTTTAGAATATGTGTTCGTGTCTGTTAACGTAAATGCACTTGTCTGTTTGAGAGCAGAAGGCAGAGCCCTGCTCATCCAGGCATGCTGTAATTTTTAATAGTGTCCACAGGAAACAGGCTCCTTGTGAATGAGCTGATTGAAGCTCCAGGTGCAGCTCCAGAAACCCAGGCCTGGCCGGCCAGCTTGGCCCAGCCGGAGCACACCGAGAACCCCACAAAGGCAGCCCTCATGGTCCTGCCTGGCTCCAACGGGCCCTAACCCACAGCAGCCTGGTGATAAAGGGGAGCAGTGGATGCTGGGGGCAGGGGTACGGATGTGATCCCCCCACACCACCCCATTCAGCCCTCGCAAGCTGGAAGGAAGGATGGAGAGAGTGGAAGGAGGGGCGGTGGGGTGGGTGGACACCAGGTTCTTTCTTTGCCCCTCTTTTTCATCTCCTCTCTCTGTCTCTGTGGCAGTGCAGGTGTCCCTTTCTGGCCTGTCCCTCGCTCCTTCTTTCTGTTTCTGTTTCTTTTCATGGACGCACACACAAACATATATACACACACACGCACGCACACAAAACACACATAGCAGACAAACACCCAGCTCTAATCCATCACAGGCTGGCTTTTATAGGTTAGATTGTAGAAAAACACACAACACCCCCAACCAACCACCCACCCACACACACACACACACACACACACACACACACACACACACACACACACACACACACACACATAATACAGGCAGGTTGTGTTCTGTTGCTTTGCAGGTGCCTGGCATGGTGATTGCTCCTTTAATGCAGTTCCTGTCTCTGCTCATGTGTAAAAGTGTGTGTGTGTGTGTGTGTGTGTGGATGCCATAATACCATTCACCAGTCAGACAACACTGGTTGCTCTAACCATTTGCTATAACCTCCTCACCATTCGCATCCTTTCATTTCAAAAGCACTTCCTTCTTTTTCTTGTTTTGAACATGGCATCATTCACTCTTTTGCTCTCTCTCTCTCTCTCTCCCTTTTTTCTCTGTAACTTCCCTTAAGGGGCAGGATCATAGACAGAATGTCAAAATAGAGGATGTGACTGTTTTGTAGCTGTTTGCCATCCGAGGAGAGCGGGAGAAGAGAGCGAGTTAATTGCAGCATTAGCTCATTACCTGTGTCTTCTCTACCTCATTTGCTCCCTATGCTCTGAGATCGTGCTCCAGCCAGATAGAGACTGTATGTCTACTAGGACAGATCTGTCATCCTAGGAAAAAAGCATCAGCTTAAGGATATCATCTAGAGGATTCACAAGATCATATTTTATTTTCCTTATATTCCGTTTGTATTTTATATATTGACTCAGTATTTCCTAACTGGCAGTTACTCAGTGGATTGGTATGCACTTCAGAAACTGCTTTACTGGAGGGTGAGTTCTCGAATTGTTCTTGGATTAATCCAAGTGGAAGTTTTTAATCAAGGATCAAGAGTTATTGCTCTCCTGGATGGACTTAGACTCTCTTGGATCTCTTGCTGTGATCCAGCTGTGGATAGGACTTTTGTGAGAAGATCCTTGGTCTGTGGTGCAGTTTTGAGGTGTCTTTGAGAGCTCAGAAGGATGCAGCCTGTGTCTGGTCTCAGGGGCAATGGACAGGGAGAGGGCACATTTCAGGAGCTAATGTCCAGATCAGGAATTATTACTGCGGATACAGGAGCAGGAGGATCAACGTCTAGTTCTGGGGGCCTTCAGGGCCCTCAGAGACACCCTAAATTTCCCCGAGAGCTCAGCATGGAGGAGCAGCAGGAACTTAGACGGAAAATCAACAGCCGTGAGAGAAAAAGAATGCAAGACCTAAACCTGGCCATGGATGCTTTGCGGGAGGTGATGGTGCCATACTCTTCCTCCCCAGCCTCATCCTTGGGTGCCGGAGGAGGACTGCAACACCCTTATCTACCCCTTGGAGCTTCTCCACATGGCCGCCGTCTTTCCAAGATCTCCACTCTGGTCTTGGCCCGCAACTACATCCTGCTCCTTGGCTCCTCCCTCCAGGAGATGAGGCGGCTGCTAGGTGAGGTCAGTATCGGGGGGACTGTACCACACCTGCTCCTGACAGGAGGATGGCCATTTCTCACTGGGCCAGGACAACTTTTGTTCAGTTCACCAGAACAGCCACCTGGACTAGCCCAGTGTTCTTCACTGCCAATGAATGGTGCCCTGGCTCCCGAGGAGTCCTCAGCATGGGGTTCACGGGGGGTGGCAGGGACACCACTATGCCCCTGTCGAGTGTGCCGGGCACCCAGAGTGGTGCACACAACTCCTACAGCTCGCTTCCAGAAATGAGCATCAATAGCATATAAGGGAATGACAATAATAGCTGATTTCAAAAAGTACAAACATGTTAGTTATCCTCATTTGCTGGTCTTCATATTGCTTTTCTTATTTACTTCTTTTATAACTTTAGATTGTGTGAAAAAGTTTTTTATAAAATCATTATAAAACAATATAGTGTGGTATCTAATCAAAATATATAAAGCAATATTATAAACATTCATTTAGTTATTTTTGTCTAAAGTGTATTGTGAGAAAATATGCTGGTTTGGGAAAATGAACTTTAATAGGTCCAAAATCTGTTTGTTAAACGTGCAAAGATGGAAAAAATGGCAGCTTTTATGAACTTTCATCATCATCAAAAACAATAAAAGTTTATAAAGAAAGAGCAGAGTGTATATATTTCTGTATGTGTGTACTCCTGAAGTATAGCACTAAATAGCAGAGTAGATATCCACCATAGTCTTTTAATTTTGTACATTTACCTCCATCCTGTCATTGTGCCCATTTCATTGTGTGTGTGTGTGTGTGTGTGTGTGTGTCTATGTGATCCTCATATAAGTGAATGCAAGACCTAGCAGGTTGAAATAATTACTCCAACCCTCTTCATGCAATAAGGAGGTGCAGCTTACAGGAGCACTATAACCGTCTTCTAACCCCCAGCCTTACTTCTTTACCCCACCTCAAACCTCCATTCAGTCCTGTTAAATAAAACCCCAACATCAAAACCTGCCCCCATAATTACTGCACACTCCTTCTCTTCCTCCCCTCCCTCCTTCATCCCTTGCTTGGAGAGGTAAGGGCCGTTTAGCTGGGCTGGTGTGCCGCATACTCATTACTCATTACGCTCTCCTCACAATACGTTCAAACGCCCAGAAAATGTGTTTCCATCAAAAGAGTTCGCCCCGTGAAACTAGAAACAAGCACCCAAGACTCTGACGTCTAGCACCCCAGTGGTAAAGAGCAGCCCTCTTTTCACTCGGAATAGAAAAGGAGGCAGTGGTGAAAGCGAAGACAGTCCCAGCTCTAGGAGAAGGGCGGTGTGCATGATAATGCTGATCATAATCATAATAATGATGATAAAATAGAAGGAATAATTGGTCCAGTGGTGAGAGGGGGATTATCTTGAACGCGCAAGTAAAAGAGGGCAGCGGGTTGAATGGAGGGAGCCTGTTACCCATAGGGTGAGACAAAGAGTGAGGTAGATGCCATTAAGCAAGATTAAGCCTAATAGAGCTTGATTTTCTTACAAGGGAAAAAAGGAGGGGCGGCTAAGAAGTGTGAAAGATCAAAGATTCCGACTTGAAACCTCAATTCTTGAAAGGACTCACATAAATTCACATTAACTTGTGCTTCTTTATATTTACATATAGCTGCGGATTGCCTCAAGCAAGTTTTACTCTTATTCAACTCAATCTTCTCTCTCTCTCTCTCTCTCGCTCTCTCTCTCTCTCTCACACTCACTCATTCTCTCTCTCTCTCTCTTTGTGTTCTAGTTTTAACTCCCGAGTAATGCTCAATTCAGCCAAAACAAAGAGAAGCAGACAGGAGACAGTAGAACAAGGCTGTCTCATTGTTCTTTACTAAATACCACTATGCCATTACTGATATATGACTAGCTGCCTGTGTATTGAATAGCATAATTACATAAATGTATAACATATTATACAGTTAAGTTCTCTAATCGGATTGGTCAGAAGGCGTTTACTCATTCATGGAAAGTCTCCCTGTGTAAATTCTTACTATAGAAATGATAATATATTAGAATGAGTGCATTAAAATAAACATGGTGCAGGTGCACTACTATCAGAGCTGTAATGTTAAGTAACATTAATGAACATTTTCTGACCAATCGTATTGGTCACATTCAATAACACTATGGTAAACATTTTCACGAAAATGTACAATATTCAAAATATTTTAAAAACAGATCATGCTTATTATTGGTTTGCAATAACTTTCTGATATACAGATTGATTATGTAGTATTGAAAAAAAAGCAGCGTTCTGGTTTATTTGTAACTATTAAACTTCAGTTCAAGTTTGGTTTAACTGTGTAAATGCATGTGTGAACGTAGTTGAAGACTAATTGAGGGCCATCCATCGTGTGGCTTTTAGGTGAAAGAATGAGTGTGAGAAGGCCTCCACTCCTCCTTTCAAGACCCACTGGGCATTCTGAAGATTTATTTCTCCCTGCCCTGGATTCTTTCTTTCCTTACTCCAGCCAAATCTCCAACCTCCCACTTCCCCACACAGGATGAGAGAGCTTTCGATATATCATACAGATGAGCACATACATGTAGAAGGAGGAAAGGCACCAAAAGTAAATGTATTTCTTTAAAATAGATTATCTTGATTAGCAATTTCTAAGAGGGCTGTTGAGTGACTCACAGATTAAGCCAGAACTAAGACCTTTCCTGGAGATAATTCCTATTGACAGTATAGGTTTGGAATCCTCTCCTCTTTTTCTAAGCTTTTCTTTTTCCTCCACTGTAATAAAGCCTCTTCTTCTCATCTTCTTTTTGTTAAAAAGCTACTGTCCTCTACCTCTGAGCTTTTCTCTTGTCTTCACTCCTGTCCTCTCTTCTGCTCTGACTGTCTTTCCATCTTTTCTCAGAGCCATTGGATGCAACGTGGGGAGTCTCAGGGATAGGAAATGCTGAGCAATAAATTTGAGCATGTGAATGGTAAGGGGGGAGGAGAAGGAGGAGGAGGGTGGACCTGCAGACCCTGTTCGTTTCCCACCTCTCTTATTTATCTCTTTAACTTCTTTAACTCCTGTACCCCAGCCCCTTAAATTCCTGACAACAGCACAGCTCAACCCAGTACACTTACTAGTAATGACCCATTAACCCTCCACTCTGCTCCCATTCCTAACACACACACACACACACACACACACACACACACACACACACACACACACACACAGAGGATTCCATAACAGTTCCTTTTACCCAGTTTCCTTATAAATAAAAAGAAACTTAAATTATTAACTTAAATTAAATTATAAAATCTTAAAATCACTTGTTTTGTAAATCATGTTTTGATTTCTTATGGAGCCTTGAGAATGGATTCAAGACGAATATTATTGTTGTTAAACCTAATCCATGTGCCATATCATCATGAACATCAATAGCCAATTATTTATGTGTTTGTGATTTAAAGCACTTAATAAAATATGTTTGAGAAGTATGATAAGATCCCTAACTGTTTCAGTCTACTGTCTGGAGAGGAAAGCAAACACACACACTTTTCTGGTGTCCATTCTGGCACTCGGTTAACGTGAAAAGAAGAGCAAACACACTCACACTTACTAACACACTTTCCAGCCTGGGTGTCTCTGTTGGCGTGGCAATGACCCTGTGGCTCCCAGTTTGACCTGTTTCCCTGTGCTTGCCCAAGGGCAGCAATGCCAGTTAACACATCACAGAGCTCGGCCTCTATTCTCACTCTCCCTTTTCTTCCATGCTCCTCTCTTTTCTCTTGGCGAGCCCCCTTTCACCCTGGCCGTGCAGCTGACAGGGAACAGGCCGCTTTCTTTCGCTCCCCTTCTCTCACTCCTCTGTTCTCTCTCGGCTTTTCTTCCCCTTCTTTTCTGCTTAATTGAGTTGTTTGGCAGACAGGCTTGTCAACCCGCCGCCACATCGTGGGGAGTCCGTGTGTGTGTGTGTGTGTGTGTGTGTGTGTGTGTGTGTGCGTGTATATATGTGTGTGTGTGCATGTGTGAGTTGGAAGACACTGAGCAAGGGTTAACTGGCCTTTGTGCTCTGCTAGACGGGTTAGTTTTTCACAGTTAGTGCTGCTTGGGTAGACATTCTTCAGGGACCGAATTAGGATGACTAAATTTTATCACCAAATTCCTAATCCAGTTTCAGGGTCTAGTAAAATTACTAAGGCGATACAGCCTTATCCATGACATGTTACTACCAGTACTCTGACCTAAGTCCCAGTTAGCTTGTTAAATGCATATTTAGTAGTCATCAGCAATATGTTCCTAGTCTGATTAATTTATAGACAGCAAAGTTAAATATATATGAGTAGATATATAATCAATATATTTATAAAAGTTGCTAATTGAACTTGTTTAAAATAGTCATCTTAATCAGACTGTTAATGTCTTGCTACATTGCATCTATTTACAATATAGATAACCTTTAATTAATGGTTGAATTTAAATGATACAGCTTAGATTCATTTGACCTTAGATATGTCCTGTAAGCATTAGATTTTATTTGATACCCGTTTGTAAATTTCAAGAGTTTTGAATAACTGGGAATGCGAAAATATTTTAGAGAAACAAATATTAAGAAGAGAGCCATATTTCATGAGGTTGCAGTGTAATTAAATATTATAAGTAAGGAATATTACACATCTTTGTCATTATTATTAATTTCAGAAAACGTTAATCAAATTGTTGTTCTAATTGCACCTGAAATGTCAGTACCATAACCAGCTCAGTATCACATAAGCCAGTTGCCATAAATTGTATCAAATTGGCAACAGCAGAAGGCGAAAACATATAATGAACCAATCTCTAAGAGCTTACTCAGGAGGTCCATCTCATTAATAGGGTCTAGAGAGAGACAGAGAGAGAAATAAAGAAGTCAGTGGAGACAGCCTAGCAAACATCATCTATCTCACTTCCCTACAAGTGATTCCCAAACAGCATTAGCTATATATCTCACTTCACCTTAAGAGCTAAGCAAATACTATAAGTCCTGGTAGGAGAAAGGCACAATACAGTACTTGAGAGCATCGTAAACAGTTGGTGGTTTTGTGTGTGTGTGTGTCCATACTCAGATACCGTAAGACCAGATATCACATTTTTACTGTAAATAGAAACCCATGATAAATACATGAATTAGTCAGTGCAGTAATTCTAATGTTTTATTTATAATTATAAATATGCATGTAGAAATACCTTTGTGGCCAGGCAGATTTTTTTTGCACAATATTTTCTGTTCTTCAGCTTTTTTTAAAGCAGAAATCTTATATTTTTTTGTAAATTATTTACTAAAAATACATAATTATTTATTTATTAAAATTATTTATATTTATTTTATTTATATATTTAGTTAGCATGTTACCAAATTCTAATTATATACACAGAAATTATAGTATCATTTTTATTTATTATACCTACTATAATAAATAGAAATGAATGGTAATTAATGGAACATATATTATATATATTCTTATGTATATTTCTTTAAATGGATTTTTCACATATTTTAAAGAGCTAGATTTTTCACAAGATTTTTTAAAAAGTGGGAAAAATACAGCAGGCATTTTGGAAATTATTATTATTTGGAAATAATTCTTATCTACTTATTATTCTTATCTATTAATTATCTATCTCTCTAATTATTATTATCTATCTAATTATTATTATCTCTCTAACTATTATTATTATTATTGTTATTATTATTATTATTATTATTCACATTTTTGTTTTTCTATTATCTAATTGTTTCTAGTTTTTACATAAAACCAAAATTGTTTTATTATAATGATTATTAATTTTAAAGACGAGTGCGGTGTGTTTGTCCTAGTGAGCACGAGGAGGTGTTTGTGTGAACGAATGAGTGATGCCGTAAGTGAGTGATGCTGTCCTGCCCTCCTCTTTCTCCCTGGTGCACTCTGCTGCACATCAGAGACGGAGACAGCAGAGGGCAAACGGTTTATGTGTCTGAGTGTGTCATTTATAGACAAGGTCTGGACTGGAGCCACTTTACTTCAACCTTCTCTCACACTTCCCCCTCTGCCCTCCCCAAACATATACACCTCTTTTCTCTTCTGGGGCAAACTGACATCAATGCCAAACTACACACACACACACACACACACACACACACACCCTCTGGAGTTGTTCTGACAGCAGAACTCAGCCAGAAGGCAGACAGACGTTGTGCTGACCAGCACAAACCTGAAGACACAGCGGCCCAAGGGCAGTTGCAGGGAGGGAGAGAGGGAAAGTGAGGGAGGGCAAAGAGAAGGGAAGAGAGAGAGAGAGAGAGAGAGAGAGAGAGAGAGAGAGAGAGAGAGAAGAGATCAGGGTCAGACCCTCTCTTCTCCAGCCTGCTGGAATGCCAAAACCAGCCGGCAGGGTCAAAGCGTGATGCTCAGCAGAATTCATAAATGCGGCTGTCCTCTTAAACTGGGCCACAATGTAAATTACTCCCAACTTTACAAATTATGGCATGGCTGCACATTTGTATAGACAAGATAGACTGAATTGTTCTATAGTGGTGATAGCAACTTAATTAGCAAGTGTAATAATTCATTTACACACACTGAGAAAAAGCAGTGATGGTTATCAGTCTGCACCCGCAAGACACACTGACATAGCTGCTAATCCAAGAACCTGAAAAGAATGTATTTAAAGTTTTCAGAATTTTCTGAATGGCACACCTTGTGAATGACAAAGATGTATCCTTGATATGACTGCCAGAACAAGCACAGTCTTAGTGAAAGCATTAACTACCTTTGAACTCATTTTCTGATGAGAAAAAACAATCCATGACAAAACTCATTAAAAAAAAAAAAAGCCGTAAGGTCCGAGAAAGCATGTGAGGCTTTGCTTTTGATGGAAAAAAGAATTGATCCTTAGGAATGACCAATTAGCAGCACAGTAGTTTAGTTTAGTTTAGTTTAGTTTATCCAAAACAAGGTTATATCTCAGTTTTGTTGTCAAGGCTAACACAATAAACTGACATTATTATTTGATATACAGCATTAAAGACAGCGCATGCAACCTTTACAGTTAGACTCATCTGTGAAATATAGAGCCTCCTTACATTCCTACATAATATTATCATGACCATTTAATAATCATAAGATTATCATGGCCATTAACATTAATAGTATTATCATGGTCATTTGCCATGACATTCATTCAGCAACTGTGGTCATGCTGGATTTTTGTGGTCAAGTGATCAAGTGGTCAAGTGATTTTTCATGCATGGTGAAAACTCATTCATCCATTCATTTTCTTAACTGCTTTTTCCTTTTCAGGGTCACAGGAGAGCCGGTGCCTAGCCTAGACAGGGCGCCAATCCATCATAGGGCACACACACGCACACTCACGTACACACTAGGGCCACTTTAGAGACACCAATCAACCTAACGTGCATGTCTTTGGACTGTGGGAGTACCCGGAGTAAAC
>JAOVYV010000048.1:24977452-24990279 GCA_025674545.1 Hassar affinis
AGAGTTGCCGGCTGGGCACCGGCTCCCCCATGACCCCGTAACTGGGAATAAGCGGTACAGATAATGACTGACTGACTGACAATCACTGGTTTCTGTCAGATTATCAGATTAAATACTAATCCACATCTGTAGAAAGTGGCACTGACTCACTGTCTGTGTGTGAATAGGATCCCTATTACCTATCTAAAGACTGATGTATGCTAGTCTTACTATGAGGGCCAGAGGGGGATAACATCAGTAACATTACCACACGGTTTCTGCATGAATTCTAGGTTTTATTTTATTTTGCTTTATAATAATGTTTAATGCACTTTAACACTTGTCTTAGAAGACTACAAACCGACAATATTAATCAAGACTTCAATGCCGTTTTTTATTTGTCCCGCCTTCTCACTGATGATTGGACGGTACAATCTGTGATTGGCAGGCATAAGCTGTTATTTGATTGGTTGATTTGACAAGCGACGTCCAGCGACTTCCTGGTTTACCGGCGGTTCGAGCTACAGCGGGACTAAAGCGAGACAAGTCCTCTGGCGCCCTCTGTTGGACGAATACAAAGAATACTGTTGGACGCCATCGGTGTTTCTGCAGTCGGCACAGCGCCTGGACTGGATTAGCGCCGGTATTGTTTGTAGCACCGGGCGCTGGAGCTGTCGGGGGAATGGAAAACAAGAAGTTTAAAATAAATCTGGACGATTCTGCGTTCAGCAGAGAAGCAGGCCCGGTTAGTAGCGTGCAATTCGGGGTGATTACAGATCTGTGACTATAACAACAACACCAGCTTGCTAACTACACTTGTTTGTTTGCTAGCTAAGTATGGTTTCTGGAGAAGTGGCAGAGAACTGTACAGCAGAAGGCTGGAACAATGTTGCACTACAGAATGGGTTCACTGGTGTATCATAGGTTTCTTCAGCACCCACATACACACACACAAGGTACCCAGTGTTTTCTGGGAGGGTGTATTTAGCTTGCTTGGCTGTACATGGCTGCAAACATGTTGCACTGAAAATGGTGTTCACTGTTACCAGATAGAGCTTTAGGTTAAATGCTCCTGCTTGTATGGTTTGTCTTATGTCCACAAACGCACCCTGCTCTCTGATTTACTTAGTAAATGTTTGCCTGGTTGCATCTTTTGCACATAATCCACAAGAAACAGTGAACCGTGCCATGCGACTCAGGGTGTTTATGGTGCCTCAGTGATTAAGACTTTTGTCTGTTTAATATTTGAGTTCTTGCCTCAACCGCTCCGTTCTGTTCTGTCTAAACCTCACGCTGCTTTGGATAAAAGTGTCAGTGTGTAAACTGTAATGCAGTGTATTTTTTAATATGTTCTGATCCAATGTCCCTATACAGGTGCCCTCTCTTTTCAAGCCCTCTTCCAAAAGAGCTCCTACCCACAGTGCACCTCAAGCCGGCGGCCAGGCGCTGTCCTACGCCGAGTACGTCGTTCAGAGCAAAAGCAAAACCGAGGAGAGACCGGGTCACGGACAACCAACCGGAGATCTTCCTCAGGATGTGCTTGGAGCTGCAGGACGGAGATCTGCCGAATGTGGATCAGTTACAAAACCTTCCAGCACGAAGGACAGCGGGAGTGCAGAGCCAGCTACAGCGGGATCAGGAAGGCTAGAGGAAGATCTGGCACAAGGGCAGAAAATGGACGAAGAACAGAGCACGGAGGAACGCACCGTTTCGTCGGCGACAGTAGGGTCCGGGAACAGCATCGTCGTCAGCCCAAGACAGGTACGGGAATGTTTCCTGAGGCAAGATCATACAGGGTAAATATGGTTCTGGATTAGATAGTGCTTCTCACATTTAAGAGACTGTTCTATGCATCGAATCAGTGCGGTATAACTCATCCCAAACTATTTACCATCTAAAAACAATTACGAGGTTCAAATTGCTGACACAATAAATCTCAGATCCATAATAAGCCTAAAGCTGATGCATTTAAACCTTTAGCACGTTTATATTTAAGTTTACAGTATTTGGCAGACACCCTTATCCAGAGCAACTTCCATTTCTCTCATTTATACAACTAAGGGCCTTGCTCAAGAGCCCAGTTTGGCTTTGGGGGGATTTGAACTCATGACCATCTGATCCAGTAGTTCAACGTCTTAACCGCTGAGCTACACCACTACCTTTCACATTCCTCTTCAGTGACACAAAACTATGCATAACATTTAAACAAAATAAAGCAATATAATTGCAAAATCATGCCAGTGTATGTGAAATAATACTTCATGTCCTGACATGCGTTCTGTTCTACTTCACTTTCATTCTGTCCATGTATGGTCTTGCACGTCTTGGTGCAGAGAGGAAACCCGGTCTTGAAGTTTGTCCGGAGTGTGCCGTGGGAGTTCGGAGAGGTGGTGCCAGACTATGTCTTGGGTCGTACGACATGCGCCCTCTTTCTCAGGTACTGGTGTGTGTGTGTGTGTGTGTGTGTGTTTGTGAGTGCGTGTGTTTGCATGCAGAAATGTTCTAGCATCAGCATAAGTGTGAAACCACAATGCTTTTGCAAAGAAACTTGACAGAATTGAGGAATAGGGTTATGAATAACAAGATGAAAGCCCACACTTACAAGTACAAACCTATTGTGCAACATTACATGCAGCGCTGCAGCATGAATTTCAGTGGCCGATTTCTTTTTACTGCAAAAAATAGGCTGAGGGGGAAGTATGTATCTTTTCTTTGCCAGTTTATTGTGGACTAAATACATTAATGTAACACACTAGCATGTTTCCAGTACCTTTAATTACTCATGTTAAATTGGCAATATAAAAAGCATTACTTGTGTTTTAACTAAAATGCTGTTTTAAATTCTTAAATGAAAAACCACTGTCCTGTTTTAATGAGTCACTTAATATGTAAATTAATATATTAGTGCTGTCAAATGAACCGCAATGGAAAAAAATTAATGCCGTTAAACATTTTAACGCGGATCAAAAATTAGTTAAATTACACAAACCCGCAGCTCCGTCAGTGAACGCAAACGTTCTGAAATTGATCGCTACGTTACAAGTTTCAGGCTGCATTCTGATCGCAAGGGTCCCTAAGCTGTATCCCTGCTCCCTACACACTGCACAGGGTACAGAACTCCAAGGGCTCGTCATTGGAAACTTGGTCTATTTGGGACATGCTGCAATGTCATCAACAGCGGATAGCATCAGGGATTAGAGGACCTGGCTTTATTTAGCATGATCACTCAAACAAGGCTGTTCAGACTAATTTTGTATGCTGTAGACACTTTTGAACTAAATGTGAGGAAACGTCTATGAACTTTTCAATACGTATTTTGGTTGTCTCTTCTCATGATGTTCTCGTGCACAGTGCTCTGATCTCTCGTGTTCAGTGTTAGGGTCTCCTAGCTCCTTAGCAGTGATAAACATTGCTAATGTTTAATGGCGACTGCATTACTGCATTACGACAGAACACATACGCATACTCTGAGGTAAAATCGAATCAGCCAATCACGTAGCAGCAGCACAACAGAACTTCCCTAGCTCCTTACACAGTGTGCAGTTCCCTTTAAAATAAAATAAATGAAAAAATATCAATCATCTTTAATATTTCACTTTTATCAAATAAACTCAAGTCAATAATGAGGCAGCGTTCATCAGTCGTTTCTCTTAAAATAGACCAGTGATAAAAATTTGGTTCAGGTTATAATGGTTTGGATAAACTGCAGCAGAAATGTGTGTGTGTGTGTCTTTTCAGCGTGCGCTACCATACCTTAAACCCAAACTACGTCCATGAGCGGCTGAAGCAGCTGGGCCAAGCGTTCATGCTCCGGGTGCTGCTCGTGCAAGTCGATGTGGTGAGACTTTGTGCTTTCATATGCATCCTTATATCCTAATAACAACTAATGGCAATACACAAAGGTCTCAGATTTAAGCAGAAAAATAAGTTATCAGCAGTGTGTGTCTAAAACCAGTGTGTGTGTAGAAGTGAAATCTGCTCATCTTTGCTATATATCTGAACCAGACAGCAGCCAGTTATAATTTTTTATTATGTCTAGTTACAGCCAAACCTGAAAAGGCAGAAAATCACATTCATCGTAGTTTACCTGAAAGATGCTGGATATAACTGTTATATTTATAACTTTACTGTGACATTTTAAAGAATAATACATTTCTAGTTGGAATCATCCACAAACGTCTAGTCACTCCACTGATCTCTGTTCCTGCTCACATTTGGCCAGTAGTGTCTAAGTAATACATGGCTATTATTATATTTCTATTTTTTGCCCAAAAATTTAGTTGGTGGTTATCAGTACAGTATAAGTAAGTGGCGTAAGCAGGCAGGGGTGGCTCAGTGGTTAAAGTGTTGGGTTACAGACTAGAAGGTTGGGGGTTCAAGCCCCACCACCATCAAGCTGCCACTGTTGGGCCCTTGAGCAAGGTCCTTAACCCTCAGCTGCTCAGCTGTATAAATGAGATAAATGTAAGTCACTCTGGATAAGGGTGTCTGCCAAATGCCATGAGTGTAAACATTCTCTATTCTGATGATGATGTGATGGCAAAGAAGCATGCCAGACTTATTGATACCTAGTATCTGATTACATATTTAGGAGTTATTTATTCTCCTGTCCACCTACATAGCATACTGTTTCTTACCTCTGTGCCCAGCATGCCCTTAAGATCTGAAGTGTTGTGGTGTTGAGAATCTTATTAACACCATTTTGCTGTTTAAACAGAAAGATCCTCATCATGCGCTGAAGGAGCTTGCTCGAATCTGCATCATGGCCGACTGCACACTTATCCTGGCCTGGAGGTGAGCTCAGAAAACCTTATTATATTACCTTTTTAGCCTTACAGTGTGTCACATTGCTGTATCACATCCCACAACCACAAAAACACAGCACTGTATGTGTATGTGTGTTTTCTAAAGCCCCGAGGAGGCTGGCCGTTACTTGGAGACGTATAAATCGTACGAGAAAAAGCCCGCAGATCTGCTTAAAGAACAAGTGGAGAAAGATTACTTGTCTAAGGTCAGAGTGCACCATTCACGCAAGATGAACTTAAACACACTGCTCTTGGATAACTCTTGTGTTTTGTGTTTGGTTTTGCAGATTACTGATTGTCTGACCACTGTGAAGTCCATCAACAAAACTGACGCTATCACACTGCTGTCCACGTTCTCTGTAAGACATCCCTTTGCATTTTCAAGCCTTTCATTAGGGCATGCTGTGAGCTAATGAGCGTGATTGTAATACTTCCTCTGTTGAGTAATATTTAATGTACAAATGATTATCTATCTATCAATTGATCTATCGATCATGTGAACCTTATGTGCCTTCACTGTCTGTTCAATTTTGTTCTCTGTAGTCTTTGGCAGGGATCATTAATGCATCAAAGGAGGAGTTGGTGCTGTGCCCAGGACTCGGGCCACAAAAGGTTAGCACCAACGTGTGTGAGCGGAATTTACAAACGTGCAATTTGTAGATATATAAATCGTTTTTCATTTAATGAACTTTCTTTTACTGCGGGCTCAGTTGTAATCTGCTTTATTTAGGCAAGAAGGCTGTATGATGTGCTTCACCAGCCCTTTCTGAAGTCTAAAAAGAAAGAAAGCTGATTCCAGACAGAACAGAATCGACCATTCCAAAAACAGGAGCCTCTCATCTTCAAGTCCACACCATAAGCCCATAAAACCTCGTAGGATGCTGATGCTTACAACTGTGGCTGCCTGAGAGTGAGGATAGAGGGATATGAGAGATCTCTCTCGGATCAGACTTTCTCTCTGGGTTTAAGCATAAAAAAAGAGAGGTTGTGTGTGCTTTTATGAGCCTGATGATCTGTTTTAATTTCAAAATGATGCATTTGGAAAAATGTTTTTATATAGTAATGTGCATTGTTACAATAAAGATATATTTTTTATAGCAAGACTCAGTTTTTAAAAAGTATGAGATTTCATGCATTGTGTTATACATAGTATTAAACCTCCACATGTACATACTGTGGAGTTTTGTGATGTAAAAAAAACAAAAACAAGATAAATCAAGTTAGATTGATTTATACTAGATCACACTCCCTTGGATTAGAAGCAACCCCACACATGATTGGTCTCAGGATTCTTTACTGCTGGCATGACACAGGACTCATGGCAGTGCTCACCTTCACCTTCTTGTCCAGACAATAATTTTTCCAGATGTCCCAAACATTCTGAATGGTGCTTCAGAGAAGAAAATACTATGCAGTCCTCTGCAGTCCAATCCCTGTACTTTCTGCAGAATGTCAATGTGTCCTTGAAGGTTCTGCCTGCTGCCATTCCTGAACAAGCTCTGCACTGGTGGTGACCTGAACCTGAATAGGAGATGGTCCTGGCACTTGCTGGACTTTCTTGGGGGCCCTGAAACCTTCTTCACAGCAATTGAACCTCTCATTGAAGTTCTTGATGATCTGATACGTGGCTGATTTAGGTGCAGTCTTATAAGCAGCAATGTCTTTCAGCAGGAATGACTTTGCAATTAAGTGTAATTCATCTGATCACTCTTCATAACAGTCTAAAGTTAATGCAAATTGCCAACTTACAAGCTGAAGCAGCACACTTTGTGAAAACCAAAATTCAACTTTTGGCCACGACTGTACAGTACCCATACACTGGTCAGTCATATCAACAAAACTACTGACAGGTGAAGTGAACAACATTGATTATTTCATTAAAATGGCACCTGTCAAGGGGTGTGGTATAGTAGGTAGTAAGTGAACAGTTAATTCTTGAAGCTGATGTGTTGAAAGCAGGACAAATAGGCAAGCATAAGCATCAAGTGACTGACAAGGACCTAATTGTGATAGCTAGACGGCTAGGTCAGAGCAGCACGTATTGAGGGATGTTCCTGGTATGCAGTGGTTAGTACCTACTGAAAGTGGTCCAAGGAAGGACAATCAATGAACTGTTGACAGGGCCATGAGTGCCCAAAGCTCACTGATACACTTAGGAAGCGATCCCTGTCCCGTCTGGTGCAATCCTGGAGAACAGCTGGTTATGATAGAAAGGTGTCACAGTTTGCTGCTTATGGTTCTTTGTAGTTACAGACCAGTCAGTGTGTCCATGCTGACCCATGTATACCACTGAAAGCACCTGTAATGAGCGCATGGGAATCAGCAATGTACCATGGAGCAATAGATGTTGGCCTGGTCTGATGAATCATGTTTTCTTTTACATCATGAGGATGGTTGGGTGTCATCCTGGGAGATGGTACCAGGATGCAATATGGGAAGAATGCAAGCTGAAAGAGGCAGTGTGATGCTCTGGCTCATGATCTGGTGAAAAACCTTGGGTCCAGGCATTTATGTGGATGTTACTTGGCGCATACCATCTACCTAAATATTGCTGCATACCACATAATCTCTTCGTGGCAACTGTATTCCCTAATTGCAGTAGCCACTTTCAGCAGGATAATGCACCCTTCCACACTGCAAAAATTATTAGTCACAACTTACAGAATTTCTGTAAGGATCTGCTGCTAAGTTCTTGTTGCCAGATACCACAGCATACCTACAGTAGGTCTTGTGGTGTCCATGTCTCGAGGGATCAGAGTTTTTTGGCAGCACAATGGGGACCTACACAATATTAGGTAGGTTATGGCTGATCGGCATATACAATAGATGCACTTTTGATCTTAATGTTAATGCATAATGTTTTCAAAATGATATTGAATATTGAATTTGGGAAAGCCTACCCTGGACAGAATAAATTCAATGTCAAACAGCCTTCTACTGTTATGTCTAACAATGAAGAAGACACTTGCAATGGGATGTTGGATTATGCCTCCATATATAACAATTCAACTCATGAATATTCTTTTGTTTTGTGCATGTTTACCCCTCTTCAATTCAGACCATATGTTTTCAATATGTTGCAATTCTAGGTTGTTTTGGATGTATGGAGGATGTCCTTATCTTTTTGAAAGATCTGTCACTGGTCAAGGTTTTGCAAGAAAAAGACCCAGTACTTACATTTGGTAAGACATTGGACTACTGACCAGCATTTCGTGAGTTCAAATAGAAATCTCCCCGATCTGGGACTATTAAAGGATTATCTTATCTTAAACCCAACCACAGCCAAGCTGCCACTTCACTGCTTTTAGGCACTATGTTTTTGTGTGTGTGTTTTTGAAGTTTATTGCAATTCTTTGAAATAGCGTTGGGTTTTCTTACCCTCCCTCAGTGTCAGCCACAAATAAATGTCCATTATTCATTTTCACTAATCACACCACCACCATTTCATTTACAGCCCATTGCTGCAAGTATAAAGTGAAACCTTAGGTTGTGGTAAGACTGTGTGCTTTTACTCAGCTCCTCACCTACCCAGTAAAAGGGGCGAAAGCATCGAAGCATCGTCCTCCCTGCACTGGAGCAAGTATTCTCATGTGTTCTGTTTATGGTCATTCTTTATTGCAAGACAAATTATTTTCAATATTTCAAAATATTCTTGAAGGGTCAGTAATGTTGCCAAACTATTTGTTAATACTGTAATTAAGATGGTATTTTTAATACCATAATTAAAATGGTGTTCACTTGAAAATGAATACCATTTTATGTTGAAAGAAATGTATTGCATTGATCATTTTAATAACCACCTCAAATGTTTTTTTGCAAGCATATCAGTTTGTCCCAATATTGTAAACAGTGCCAGTAATTATAGAACCAGTATAATATATGCATGAAAAAAATAAAAGACTTCTGTATAGCTAAGGTTCTATATTATCTGGAACTGATTTCTTCTAACAAATAACATCCTCACCAATTGGTTCCACTCACCTCCAGTTTCATTTTGAGTCATTTCTGTCACATCAAACTCTGTAAAATGATCCCTGCTTGCACTGTGCACTATGTGAGGTTAAAGGTGTGGGAGATTTCACAGCCCCTGCAGAGGAGGGGCTATGACTGGGCTATGATTGTTGAACTGTAACAGCAACTGTGTGGTTGGGTGAACAGTAGACATGTTCTTCAGCATCTCGCTGCTTGTATTTTCTGTCCTCCCATTGTCTGGTATTGTATTCTGTAATTTTTATATTATATATATATATAAGATAATTTAATAACAATAATAATAATTGAATATAATCCTTCAACAGTGTGCAATAATAGTAAATATGAAGTAGTAGTCAGAAAATTATCTGGTAAGTTATGTTGAGCTTCTGCCACCGTTTGGTGATTTTTACTGTCATAGTCGCTTTTTCTTTTTTGCATGCAAAATCCAAAGACATTTTTTGTGGTATTTAATGTAATGTGTTGCTTTTTGGAAAAGTCATGTTTGGAAATGAAAAATGTACTGGCTCAATAATGTAGAATTTATATATAAAAACTTTATAGCAAAAATGTATACTAACAAAGAGGGTAGCTAAGGCTTTTGCAGCAGTCGTGCAATGTTTTTAGCATAATGTCGCTCATGTTCTTTTTCAGGGGCAATGGAGAGTGGTATTATTGGAGGAAAGGAAGTAAAACCACACTCCCTACCCCACATGGTGTCTGTTCAGATTAACAAAAAACACAGTTGTGGTGGTCTGCTTATCAGAAAGGATTATGTGCTGACTGCGGCCCACTGTGTAGAGTATGTTTTTGCACTTTTGTACAAGTTTAATGACATTTAAGTGTGTATTTAAATAATATAGTAAGTAAGTTCTGATGTGCATTATCTGTGACATTAGCAACATTGAACACTCTGGAAAGTCTGAGCTGGAAGTGGTACTGGGAGCTCACAATATCAGTCGAAAGGAGACACAACAGCAGAGAATCCAAGTGCAGAAGTCCATCAAGCATCCCTGTTACAAGCAGAACGAACGTCCAAATGATATCATGCTACTGAAGGTACTTCTTTCTCCTTTCACAGTTTATGCTTCTGGTCATTTAGTGCAAACCAGCTCTTACCTCTAACACTACCTACCTAATCTGTTACAGCTGAAGACTACAGCCAAACTGAACAAGTATGTGAAGGTTATTGCTCTTCCTATGGAGAATGAGAACATTCCAGCCCAACAGATATGTTCAATCGCTGGCTGGGGCAAAACACATCAGAACGGCGCTGAATCAAGTGTCCTACGAGAGGTCGCACTCAAAGTCCAGTTTAACTTTGAGTGCAGAAAAATCTGGAAAGACAGATTCTATGATTCTAGCATGATCTGCACTGTCTCGGATGGGAAAAAAGCCTTTTGTCAGGTACTGCAGTGTGGCATTCGGTATAAATAAATCAAAAAGTGGATCATTTTCCTATAAAAGCATGTCTGAAATGTTTTATTTCTTTTTTTTTATTATTTATTTATTTATAAGTTTGTTTGTTTTATTCCTGTCACTACATTCTGCCAAAATGTAAAATGTTTAATTTATTAAACAACAGTGCATCACACTTCACTTGGCTTTTTATAACACCTTAATGTCAAAGCACTAATGATTTGTGTATTTTTATTCTCTTGTTCTCTCTGCAGGGTGATTCAGGGAGTCCCCTTGTCTGTGGCAATAAACCAGAAGGAATAGCTGCATACACCTTTCGTGAAAACTGTTTAAACAGCAAATGGCCAGAGGTATATATGAAGATCTCCTACTTTCTTCCATGGATTAAACAAGTTATAGGCTAGAAAGTGAACACAGTGGAAATAAATGGGATCAAATAAAATACATGCTGCATATATGAAATATATGTGTCTTCTCTTCTGTTGTATACCTCTCACATGAGCTTTTCTGTTAGAAAGTAAAAATGAAACATAACATTCTGTGGTAAGTAAAAGAAACCTAGTTGTCTCATTAAATTAACACCACAGCAAAAGGTTTAAACCAAAACCAAAAATACTAAACTGTACAGTCTCACCCACACTATAAGATGGCATAGGTCTGATGCAAAGATGGTGCAGATTTCACAGACACGAACAAAAGACCCACATGCCTTGATCTGTGCATGATCAGTCGCTAGCTCAAAAAATGTGTCAGGTCAAAAAACCCTATAAGTAACTATAAGTTATTCTTATAGGTGCAATTCGATTTGTACAGTAACTGTAAGAAAGCCAGTCATGCATATCACAAGCTTTACAGCTTACAGAGGTTTAATATCACAATATCACAGTATATCACCAGCAGACGTAGCTGTTCTCTATTATCTAAAACATCAGAATGACACATTAGAGCACAAATGTATTGTATTTTTGAGCATTAATCACAGTTTTCATCTGATCAAACTTGCACAAATAATCAGTGAACTATAACTGTTTGTTAAGTGGCTCAAATAACCAGCAATACCAATTGTGGCTTTCTTGCTGCTTGCAATTTTAAAATGCATGCTTGAAGAAAAATCTGCAAAGTTTCTTTGAAGAACATTTTATGAACGGGTCTATAAACACGTCACTCTCATGTCAATTATGCCTCCTGGTTGCACAAACATAGTGGTAAACTAGTGACTTTTAACAAAAAGCCAGAATTTGTTTTCTAAAATGTCAATGCTGTTGCATGTTAGAATTTGACAAACACATAACATAACCTTCCAGTGATGTGTATTCATTATGGCAAGCTTCTACTGTAGGTATGCATGTATGTATGTAAGCCTCTATGTTCTGTAAAATCTATGTAGGCAGACATAACTGTTTTTCAAAATGTTTAAATGTATTTCAAACTAGCACTTTTGTTATCTAATACTTTCATCTGCACCCCTGGGTTGTAGATCACCTTGAACTTAAAAGGTTGTAAGGATAGATACCCAAGCAATCTGCACATTGGCATTGTTGCTTCATGGGGTGGAACCATTGGAGCAGATGGTTATTGGAACAGATGGTAAAGGGTCATCTAAATAAGTGATATCGGCAGGTGAGAGCCATCTTCTTGATGACCAAGCACTCTTTCTCCTTTGTACTGTACGTTCTCTCCCATACGGTGTGCTTCCGGCTCATGTAGAGCACTTGGATGCTCCTCCCCCTCCACCCTCTGAGAAAAAAATGGCCCCCGTTCTATCGTCCGCTTTGTCAGTCAGAAGAAGGAAAGGAAGAGAGATGTGAGGTGAATGCAACAGCATGCCACCACACAAAGATGCTTTTTCCTGACAAAAAGCCTGTTCATATGGTTTCATTCATCAGATAAGATCTGGTGCTCCTTTGTTTCAGACCACTGGTGATGTTTTGCTCTCAGGTCCAGAACATATTTAATTGTGTGTTTGCTATGTGAAGGTCCCTTCTCCCAGTGTTTAATGATGATAAATTCTGACATGAATCAACTCGATCTCTAATAATTTATATACAGTAGCTTGCTTAGTGTATCTCATGCGAAGTAATTGTCAGTCAGAATCTCATTCAGGAGATTACAGTATAGTCCAAAACAGGAGTATATACAAGATACTCCTGCTGAGGATGTCCCCACATGGAGAGTTTAAAGATACTCTTAGAAACCATGAATTTTGCAACTTATCTAAGCAGCCTCCCTATATAGGCTAGGACTTATTGCCATGAACAGTTCTACACTTTATCAGTCAAATCTCCTTCAGCGAACAGTTTATAACTTCAACACTGTAGTCTTCATGTTAAAACCTTAATCAGTTTAATTACTGCTTACACTTGCAGGGTTTTTTTTACTATATAGCACAGAGTTAAAGAAAGGATTATCTGTTATTGCACTATCCAGATGAGTTCCCTTCTGAGTCTGGCCAGGTCACTACATGATGCTGGTGTTGGAAAACATTTCCTGGTATGCTGACATTACGCTGGATATTGTGGCTCTTGATACATCACAAAGACTTGCTGTCTTGGTCACAGATGCACCAGCAAGACAAGCACCAAAAATTTGTCATCCTTTGAACTTGGTATGTCACCCATAATGTTGTGTGCATTGCAATATTTTGAGCAAAAC
>JAOVYV010000048.1:25007232-25022232 GCA_025674545.1 Hassar affinis
TTTATATTCAGGATTTTCTCTCTGATTCACCTCAACTTCTCCACAGAGAACTTCCCTCTCTATACGCCAAACCACACTGGTTCACATGTATGACTGCATGTGTTAACTTATGCATGTGCTACTCACCCAAACAAAGTTATATTAAAAATGTGGGATGAAGAATTTGCTCTGGTGGTCTGCCACACAAGCTCAGCTGTTATAAGTAAGGGTTGAATCTGGGGGAGAGACACCAAAAAAAAATTTCCTCATGGAAATGGCTTTCTGGTATGGATTCTTGAATGTGTTTGATCTGATATAGATTGTTTAAAGGAAAGGCCTTTGACATGTCCATCAACTTCTTTCCTATTGGTTTGTGGCCACAGGAGGGCAATGTTACCCTCAGTATTGCTCTGTATGAAAGCAAGATGCCACATGTCTTCAGGATGTACGCCATGGTGTGAAATGCACTTGGAGCCTAGCCTGTGCTGAGTGGATGTCAGCACAGAGTTCAAAGGGGCACTGGCAGGCTCTGAAGCTTAATGGCACACATAAGGGTTAAGCTCCTGGCAGAAGTGGTGCAGCGCCTCTACTTACACTGCCTTGGCAGCACTTTTAGCCTTTCACTGCCTTGGCAGTAGTTTTGGTTAATGGAGTCTGACTTTGTGTGTGCATATCCGTGTGAAAAAATAGAAAGGGAGTATACTGTAAATTCAATTTATAGGTATACCAAATTTATTGTCTTTTATATCTCAAGCAATACAGGGCTTAATAAAATTACACCTTGTAAGTAGTATTGTATTCACTACTTTCTGTAATGAAATCAGAAATCACAGTCTAAATATCTGTTGTTTTTATCTATCAATATTCTAGGAAACAAAGCATGGACTGGGACAAAACAACTCAAAAAAAGATATGTGATGGACAAATCCTGCAATTTTGTGGTCAGGAGCTTGAAGTAAACAAAAGGCGGCTCTTGTGTGGAATAATGCATGTCAGCCGTGTCCTCAACCCGCCGCTGCTTTGAAGGTGCACACAGCCTCCCTTGGCCTAGAAAGCCTGTATTCGCTATGTTACTATATAGAATCCCATTGATTCAAAGATGCACACACAAAAAATAAAAGCCTCAACTATTTAACAGCACATTGTGGGCTCTAATTATGGGATGCATAGGCAGGAAAAAGCCGCTTGAGGGTTTTTTTTTCCCAGACAGCGCCGAAGCCTTTCGGGGAGTGAGGACGATTCTGCTGTTTAGTGAAATACTTTCGGAGGCTAAACATAGTTAGCTGTCATTATGGATCTTTGCTGACCTCCTAACAACATCTCCAGTCCACTCCTATCCTAATGTCGCAGTCTAATCTGTCCAGCTTTGTCCATTGCAGGGACTCAACCTACTTCGCGGCGTCCACATCCTCCGGAAAGGGTGATGGTGGAGAGTGAAGGCGGAGGTGCAGAAGTGTTTTCAGACCATCAGTTTTGATTAAAAGCCCCCATTCAATTTGGTGCAAAGGTTATTCCAAGTAGCACAAACATCATATATATCTTATCTCAGTCCCTGTGAGTTGACTGCAACCAGTTGACCATTAGTGAATTGGTCAGGCTGAGGTTCTTTTTGTTAAACCATTGTCAATCCATTGGCTATATGAAAAGAGATGAAAATGTCCCTGAGTGTACATGCTTGTAAAGTACAGTAAGAGTGCAGGGGTGCTGAGGGCAGGCAGGCTGGTGAAAGCGGTCTTTGTGTGGGTGAGGAGTGCGTTCAGGCCCTCCCTTCAGCCGCCATGCCTGGGTGCTGTGGTGGCAGATCACAGTTAATAACTGTGTGGTCGGCTGTCAGGAGCACTTAGACTGATGCTGGGCAGGCAGGGCCCTTGAACAGAGCTTCCTCTGGCTGAGTGGGATTGTACATATGGGTGCATATATATGTGTGTATGCATTTCTGAGATCAAATATAAGCATGCAAGAAGTGCAATCTGACAATCTGCAACTTCTATGAGCAGTTTAACTGGAGTGTCTTAGGTTAGGGTAGCTTCTTATCACTTCTCATGCTGGAATAGGTGATTTACTTATACATTCTGTATTGACCTTGCTTGAGTATCCTGCCACAAAAAATCTATCTATTTATGATTCTGTCTTAAAGCATGCACTTGGTAGTATAGTCATTCACTATGCATTTAGCTATCTATAACAAAGTTTTTGCAACCAGAACAGCCTTCACAAGATCAATTTTTAACTACTTATTGCTAGTATTTACTCCAAAGTGTTTTTGTTTTTTGAAATCTTCTACTGCAGTGACCTCTGATGCATCCATCCTTTCTGCTACACAGAGTGCAGTGTTCCATACTTCTGCATTTGTACTACATTATCTGAATATTAAAATTTCGTTTTGGTGTGAACACACTACTAGCACTGTGATTAGTGTACTATGGAGGCATGTGATTGAAGATGCACGTCATTTTTGCTAGGCAGTGGTAAGACATTGGACTACTGATCTGAAGGTCATGAGTTCAAATCCCATCACCACCAAGCTGCCACCACTGGGCCTCTGAGCAAGGCCCTTAACCCTCAGCTGCTCAGTTGTATACATGAGATAAATGTAAGTGACTGTAGATAAGGGCGTCTGCCAAATGCCATAAATGTAAATGTTTTTGTGCTAAAGAAATTCAAAATTCCACTTGTAATGAATCATTATGCGATTGAGATCAGCAATGACAGTGCACTGTCACAGAAGCTGATGACTGGATTTGGAGATATGTTGCTATTTTCAACTTTTAGGTAGAAGGACCACTAATTAATATCTGAATTTTAATGTCAGTCTATGTTGTCTTTAAGATCAGGGTTTCTAAACCTTGTTGTAGCCAGGGACACTTTTAACTTTATAAAGTTAATAAATTCCACAAACTCTTCAGGATAGATTTCGTGAACATTATTTAAAAGTGTTCAATAATATGTTGTCTATTTTTTGCAGTCACAGAGCTTTCTATTCCTAAACTTTCCATGACAGAACACATTAGGTTTAAGTTGACATTATTTATAGGCCTACTTGTTTTTGAGTTATTGAGGTTTGGATTGGCCAAATTGAGGTTTGGAGGCCATTGAATTCAATGGACCAGTTAAATGGGCTAATGAGATCTCAACAATAAATGTAATAAATTTTATAATTGTAAGTTGGGATTTAAACCAAGGTAACAAAATAAAAATAAAGTCACAGTCCTCTCCCCTTGGCTATGCTTTATGGACCGCACTTTGACAACCAGTGTTGTAGACTATGCTTAATATGTAGCAGCATTAATAATTTGTCTCATTGTTTTATTGCTTATTTGTACAGTTAAGATGAATTGCCTACAACTCTCATTATCTCATCCATGATTATAAACCCCATTACGTTGCCAAAACAATCAGAACTCCTCTTTGGTGGGTTTGGTGGCCAAATAATTGAAGCAAGATATCAATTAAGCCTTTAGAAACATTTATGAATTTAGCTCTTTAGATTAGCTAACAGAGTTGTACAATGTCAGTTTAATAACATTTATTATTATAATCTAGATAGAATCTTTAATACTTAATACCAAACTGGAGAGATAAATCCAGGCACCAGTGAGTGGGAGACTGGGTATATATATCATGTCCAACATGATAAGTGTGTGGTATTTAATTACCTTGCCATTTAAAAAGCTTTGGGGACCCTATTCTTGATGACTATAATCAGTCTAAGTCAAAAGAGGTAAATAGCATGAGGAAAATGTTATGCATCCATGTAAGGGAAAACAACACATACCTTTTTGGTTGTATAGGTTCTCCTGTGTGAAAACCTGGTCTGGCATGTTCTGTTTCATGCACCTATGACTTCCAGAATAAATCATAACTTCCTGCTCTCAGTTCCTGCATTTGCCTATCCTTCGTTTCTCCTCTCCACCCTTCCTCTTGATGCAGCTCTGGATTGGCTTTGGAGAGCCTGTCAGTCAGCAGGCACTTGGGCTCCTGTGTCAGACTCCCAGGGGCTTTGTCTCCTCAGACTTGCCCGCAAATTAGAACACAATCAGTTATCCATACCCTCAGCACAGGCTCCAGGCAGACCCCCAAGCCAGCAGACGCAAGCCACCCTGTAGCTGTAATTCCACCTCCTGTTGCACAAAGCAGAGGCAGCTTTGGCCTTGTCCTTGACAAGACCCTTCAGATTGCCTCCGCCCCCTGCTTCCACACAGTCCTCCAAAGACCTGCTGAGAGAAACCAGGTTCTCTATGGTCTGAAAAAAAGTGTTGGCTGCTTTATTGAACCCTGGCATTCTTACACCATTCTTTCGGAGCTAGGCTTTTTTGCATGTCTCATACCTACATTTATTCCTTTTGGCAGATGCTTTTATGTGAAGCAACTCACAATAGTGCAGAGCAGATGAAGGTTAAGTATCTTGCTCAAGGGTCAAAAGTGGCATCTTGGTACTAGGTTTGAAACTCAAAACCACTCAGTCACTCCTATCCTTCCCCACCCCACCCCTCTCACTGTTTGACTTAGTGGAGTTACAGTACAGCAAACATCCTGTGTCCCTGCTTTCTCTAGTTTGCTCCTATCTCCCACATACGCACCAGTAGGTGGATTAATTTAACTCTATGTGTGAATGTGTGTTTATTTTGTCCTGCTATGGATCAGTGTCCCATCCAGGGTGCTTCCTGGTATATGCTGTGCATGCACTGTGACCCTGAACACAGTAAAACACAACTGAAAGTGAGTGAATATAATAATATAACAGTTGTTTTGATGTGCAGTATGCTGATGTCTGAATTGTTACATGTTCTTGATGGGCAAAACTTGAAAGGTACATATATGTTGTTTGAGTCTTTGGGATCTTTGAGACAGATCTGTATTATGTTTTATGATTTACTTACAGTTATGCGGCACCATTAAAGCTCTTGTTAAAGGCATCGGCATATGTTGCCCATGTTTTTGTCACATGACCTGTTGCAAGGTAAATACATGATCTGGTAACTGGTGTACCTTTTGTTGATTCAAACCTTTTGATTGGCACATCTCACAAATCATTCATGAAACAATACACATTCTTGGAAAACTCATAATATAGCCTTCTCAGTTCAGCTAAAAAAGTATGACTATTCCAAAATTTTTCAAAACCACCATCCTGATATATACCTTGTTAAAAATATCATAAACATAGTTTATTTCTGGAAAAGCTAATAAAATACTATATTAAACACACACAGCATAAATACTGCCCATGTGTGGTATGATCATAGTGATTATGTGAACTAATATCAGTCATTTTATTCAGTGTCGGATATAAACACCTCCTTTGAGGGTGTAATGCTAAACTGGAACCAAGCTGGTTGTCTAACCATTAATTTGCATGCCTGCATTTGGATCAAAACACCCCACCCTTCATCTGTGAGTTTTTGTCATCTAAATAGCTGGGAGGCTATTAAGTTAATTAATGACACATGGAAGGATCTGGATCACCCACGATCACAGCTCTCACTGGCTTTATCTCTTCCCTCCCTGTGGCACAGCAGTATGCATACATACACACTCCTTTCTCACTATCTCTCTCTCTCTCTTCCTCCCCTGCTTCATTGTATCAAATTAGTGTGATTAATGTTCCCAAAAACAGATAATTCTGCCATATATATCTCATTGAGCCATCTCAATCATTTAAATTCCACTAAATTCACTGGTCCCATTCCAGCCCATGTTCATTCGCTCTGCTTTTAACTTTCCTACCTGTCACACACTGTGGTTCTATTGGCAGTAAAACAATGGTTTGATAGCTGGCTAGCTGTGTCGTAATGCCAAGAACTGGGTGCTCTGTGTGCAGGAGTAGAGGAGAGGATGGGAAAGGAGTAACACGTGGAAATGACAGAGAGAAGAACCAAGAGAGGAAGAGAATGCTCTCCTGAGAGAGGAGGCTGAAAGGATAAATTAAAATAAATAAATAAATAAATAAATAGATAGATAAATAAAATAAACTCAATGGCTAGAAATATACTAATAGAAGGACATTGCCAATAATGCCTGGAAGTTGGGGGTGGGTATGAGGCTGGCCCTGGGGGAATGTTGAACAGAGCTGGTGTGAGCTCTGATGAATATATCTGTATGTGATTATTTTGACAGCAGTTATAAACCCATAAGGCCTGGCCTCAGTTCCTGCTCTTGTTGATTTAAACCACTGCGGGCCATAAATAATGGCTGATTAAGTGGCCTATCTGGCTCTCTCAGCCCCCTCTGCCTGGGTGCGGGCCTGTGTCTTGAGTGTTGGCCCTCAATGTGTTCCGCATTAGAATTAGCAAAGAGCTGGGCAAGCTGTGGGGGGGAGCTCCCCGATACCAGGGAAGCTTTCAGTTTTTCAGACTTTAATACTTAAAATATATTCCCTACATGGAAACAGACTAGATTGTTGAGTTTGATGATAGCCAGGAACAGGATCGACATGCCTCACAGTCATAAACATGCTGATGTGCATTGCCTGATTAATTTGCAAAGGCCTATTATTTATAGATTGTAATGTATGTAGGTTTTCTATAGCTGCTCTGTGTTTGGGTTAGTCACTTTTAATGCAGTGCATTTTCCCCAGCTGGCATCGGTGACGTTTGAGCCAGCTAAATTCATTGTTATTGGAGGATTAACTTACATAGGTCAGAGACTTTGTATATAAAATTGGGCTTTTATGGATATTTGTGGTTATTATTTCTGACTGTTAAAAATCTAGCAGTTTGTGCAATGTAGAGCGAGTGTTTATGCAATAGCTTGTGTCACTCCGCTGAGGTCCATGGACAAGATGGAATGATTGGACGGAATGCCTTTGATGCCGCTGTCGGGGTACAGTCCAGTAAACGCATAAGAAAACACTTTGGATTTGCAAAGGCTAATGATGTTTGAGAGACATTTCACATGAAAATCTTTAGAAGATTTTTTTTCCTTCTTCGAACTTTATTTCAGCTAACCTGGCCTAAAGTCTCTGTGCTGAGGTGAAAATTCCAAAATATGTGCTGAGGTGGTATTACTGATGAACCAGCTGGTCAGTTCTTATTTCTCCAGGCCAAGTCCCTGTAAAAACATCCCCTAAACTGCCACATGGAGTGAGCAATAACTCAACCTAATGTCCTGCTTTTGTACAATGGCCTCCTGCCATCATTGCGGTAGTAGCGAGTGCTATGGCACATTTCCCTCTCTTAGAGAGGATAACATTTCAGCACTTTAGATTAGCGACCCAGGGTCCCATCAACACCTTTAAGAGGGTCACGCCTCCCTCTTCAGTGCAGGCTGAGGGAGGCTGAGTGGGCCATGCTATGTTAACCTGACCAAGGGCAGGAAAGCAATAACAAACACAGGATCACAGGACTACTGTGACCTCTAACCCTTACAATCTCTTACAAAACTCCTCAAAGATCGCTATCATATATATCCACTTCAAAGCACCCCCCCATTTACACACACACACATACACACCATGTCTCTTTATATATTCAAATGTAAAAAAAAACAATAAATTGCAATTAGATTTTCAAATATGCCAACACAAAGACAAATATTAAATTAAAAATTGTAGAAATTCAGTTCTGTTGGAACTCACATGACAAATATATAAGAAAACTCACAAGTCATGATTAAATGCTTCATTATTGTCTCTTTAAATTACCTGAGTGAACAGTTAAAATAATAATAATAATAATAATGTGTTGTTTTTATTACTGGACATACCGTTACCAAAGTTTAAATATAAGATTGGGCAAATGATACGCAGTGCAGATGAATTCCAGGCTAATTTAATTTTTCATGTTTATTTTATTGAAACATGTCATCATACATAGAAACAACATAAAATGAAGCCTGTAGTGGCATCCTGGTGAAACAGACATATCAAATTCTTCCATCTTGCTTTGCAAAAGGGGGTTGCTTTAGTCCAGAGCTCTCAGACATGATTGGAGTTTTAATAAGGACATAATAGACCTGGCTCCAGTGCCCCCTCCCTTCTGTTTCTCTCTGGCCACAGAAATCTAGTCCACTGCTCTGGAAAACTTCACAGTGCCAACAAAGATTTAGAATGTAAAGGCTGGGCTCAGTAATGTTTAATAGTAGATGCAGCTCACTGATTGTGACCTTCTCTACTTAAACAAATACGGCCTCCTCCTTGTCCGTCTCGTCTCTTGATTCCACAGCCACTCCCCCAGCAGCCTCCTTTCATCAATCTCAAACCTCAGGTTCACGGACTTCATCACAAAACACAGAATCAATTTCATTGTTAATTTGTGTGAAACATTGGGTAATCAGGTGCTTTAGCTGGTGTCAGATTGCTTTGCGACAAGCAAACCTGAGGCGTTTACAATGTTGTGACTGCCTTCTTTAGGTGATTGGCAGTAAATGATTGACACTAACAGTCATGGGAAGTTCCGCATTCAGGGCGTCAAAGTTGTACACCATTTTGTTTACCCACAAGGCCATTCTCTTGGCAGTCATGCGTCCAGTGAAGAGCATGCAAGTCAAGGAAGCCAGCTGGGAAGACAAATCCAATGCATTCTTAACAACCCCTGAACTCTGATGTAACGGGGTAAGTAATAAGCACATGGCCCTTTGCTTGGATGTGTTTGAAAATACGCTGGGAGTCAGGGTAAATGTATTAAAACTATTTGGTTTCAGTTTTTAGAATTACATTTTAAAATATAGTAGTTTGTAACAAAACTAGAAATGTCTTTGCTCTACAAGTTTCATACCTCTAAGATTTCTACAGTCTCCCAGATTTATCTGACACTCCTAGTGATTTCAGCTGAGCTCTTGGGTTCAAGGCCTGTGTCAGCACAGTTGTCTATTGCAGCAAAAGCTGTTCATGCAGTTGCTCAATGTTTTTAGTTTCCTGTGCATTTTCTGTATACACAATTCAGAATTTTTGGCTTGTTCTCCAGCACTGAGGTAATGGACTTTGAGCCTTCTTAAGTTAATGACGCCTCCTATAGCATTAGCATCAATAGCTTTAAACATTTCCTGTTTAAACGTTTCCTATACCCTCACTAACACCCTTCATTGGCTGATAAGAACCTTTACGTTTAACCTTTCTTGCTCTGTCTGATGCATCTGTCTGTGTCAATGTTGATCCTTCGTCTAAGCACTTTAGTCTGAGCAGTTTTCAGACAGAAGAAGACCTTGGTGAGATGCCTCAGAGAAAACTGCTGTTAGGAGTAAACACTGTGTTAGCAGAGAACTAGGAATCAATAAGTAAGCCGGTCCTTTCGAACAGGGGTTGTGGTCTTTTCATTTATGGATAGGGAAATTGATATTTGATCAAATGAAGCAGTATATATTTGCAAAATAACCTGGACAAAAGGAACGTTTTACAGGTGACCCACTGAACTGCATGTATGCACTGAGAAAAGAATTTTCTGAAATGATTTACTATTTATTTATTAGTTTTGTTAATCAGTGCCATACAGGTATGTTACTGGATGTGTCTGAAAACCTGATCCTGACACATTTATATTATGTATATGTGACATTATAGACAATGTCTCAGGCAGAGACAAGGAAGTGACTTCCTCTGCTTCTTGAACTAGAGAGAGAGAGAGAGAGAGAGAGAGAGAGAGAGAGAGATTATATTAGCCTTTAAAATTCCTCAGAAATTCTACACAGTCAAAACGTGTTTTACTCTCACTGCAAAAAAAATATTTGAATAACACGGATGAACTCATGTTTAAAAAATGCATCAGAAACCCCTCGACAACCGACAACATTAACGGCATATTATTATGCATTAATGCATTATGCACATTAAAGACATATTAAACAATTGTCAGTCCCGAACATTCTTCACTGAATATAAGACTTTACAAAATTTATTAGGAAATGACTACAACTGGAACTATGTCAGTCTCTTCGGTTTGGGTTCCCAGAATCACTCCCAAAACGTGAGCCAGTTTTCTTTCTGTTCTCGTTTGCAAAATCTTAGCAGAGGTGTAGGGCATAAGGTACAAGGGCTAACTCATACGTACTCTAATGAAGTATTTACAGATAATTTCAGCTGTCAAACACTTGTGGCCGATGACACAGTGCAGAGTGCTGGAGCTCCGACCCTCTCTGGTCGTCGCGTTTAACTCAAGCGGCTTTCATTTCAGCTCAAAGTCACTTGGAGCGCAGAAAAATGCACAGTTGTGGGATTGTAACATTCGGTTTTCTTTGTGCTTCCATTTGCTCTCATTAATGCTGGAAAAAGCGTGAGAAAGTCACACTTACTCTTATTGTTGGTTGGGACAGACGAGCCTGTGAAGCTGAACTGAATCTCTGATGAATTTATTTAGTAAGACGGTCATTGTTCAATGTTAATTTAATTGTCCAAATATGTTCACAATACTTATGAATGATCTAGTGTTAAGGCATTTAATAATGAATTACATTCATTAAATAAGCTTAAATGATGGATTATTACCACGGATTCATCTGCATTTAATTCATTATTGAAAATCCTTTCATTAATTCAATCAGTGAAGAACAGAAATATAGAATAAGAATCATTTATAGTAACATTTGCATTCACTGCCAAGCTTTCAGGCTATTTGTTATTCATTCACAGGTAGGTCTATATTTTTGAAAATTCGTTTTATAGAGAATAAAAAGGGGAAAGGGGTAAACAAAGACATAATTCCTAAACGATTTTATCTGCTTTCCGCCTGTACGTAACTGTAATTTCTGCCGTATAAGCTTTATTAACTTGTTATTAATAATTTGGACTCTAATTGGTCCACTGATTAATATAATAATAATAATAATAATAATAATAATAATAATAATAATAATAATAATAATTGAGTTGTAATAATAATGGACAATAATAATAATGGCTGTTGCTGGTGATGATGGTGATGGCGGTGATGGTGGTGATGGTGGTAGTGGTGTTGATACAGCCTTCGGTTCGGGGTGGACCGATTAGTGTGAGCTAAAGCGTTTGGATGGTGAGAGTCGTGACCTCTGAATGGAGGTAATTTGTTGAGGCTAGAGGTTCTCCTGCGTCGCCGCCTCTCCTATTAGAGTCTCATTTAAAACATAAATGGGCCCTAACTAGTACGAAAACACATTATTTGGGAAACGATCATTTTGGCTGGTCGTTGTGCCATCTAATGTGTGCAACGACCGGAGCATGGGGCATGGACAGAGCTTTAATGCTGAAAACCTTTGAACTAGGCCCAAGACCTTAAGTGACTTCAGTTCGTTAATTGTCCAAGGACAGACATATATTCAGGCTTGAGAAAGAAACAGAGATGGTACCCGTAACATTATTTAAAAGTCAGTAATATACATGTATATGCAAAACATAAAACATTATGAATTCGTTATGATAATAGGCTATACAGACGCATAATAGGAAATTTCAAAAGCGGTAATAATGCATCTTAATCGATTTAAAGACATAGTAAAGACGTAATACCTATAAAGCGCCTCATTTCCGTGGAGGGGTTTGTGAGGTGAAGCGCCGCCGCCGCCGCTGTCGTTAATCGCTTTCGGTGCTCATTAAAGCTGAGGTAAAGCACGACTCTCTGACACCTCCACTCTCCCTGCTAACCCAGAAAAGATTAGTGCACTTAACCTGCTCGCCCCCGTTTGTCCAACAGGCCTACTTGTAGCCGAAATGCTCTTATAGACATTTTTAAATAAAAAAAAACAATTTTATAGTCCAACAGGAGCTATTATTATTATTATTATTATTATTATTATTATTATTATTATTATTATGATTGTTGTTGTTGTTGTTGTTATTATTATCGCTGCTTTTCTCCTTTATTTTCAAACAATTAATTGATTATTTAATTCGTTTCCTTTTACCTGCCCGCTTTTTATTATTTATTGTTACACAGCCGAATCTATTTTTTGTGAACATATTGTTTATTTCGTTTGCTTATAATATGTAAAATATATTTCACAGGCGAAACTTATTTTACCCTGCTTTAGCGACTCAACAATTTCAAGTTCATTTCTCTTAATATGGCGGCTATTTTAAATGACAAATAATGATTATGGGCAAAATAATTTAAAAGCGTTTCAGTAAGCATGGGTTAATAAATTTAAAATTGATCATTGAAATATAATTCAAAGTGTGTAGTGTGTAGTGTGTAGTGTGTGTGTGTGTGTGTGTGTGTGTGTGTGTATGTGTTTGTGTGCGTGTGTGTGTGTGAGTGTGTGTGTGTGTGTGTGTGTGTGTGTGCGCGCGTGTGTGTGTGTGTCTGTGTGTGTGCGTAATCAAGGATTAGTTCCCAAACCCACCACTTGATTGTGCTATTTCCCGACGATCCTTCCGTCCTGTCGTCTAGGTCAAATATAACTCGATTCTTTCATGTATTTTGATCGGCTGTGAGTTGACTTATGTCTATGATAATGTCATTAAGTGATCATTTGGATAGCATAGGATAAATATTATTCAGTAGGCCTATAAGTTAGGAAACTTTATGAAGCATTTTAATTTGCTATGAATAAGGGTATGTGCATGTACTGCTGTTAATGTAAGTGTGTAAATGTAGGCCTTGTTGTGTTGCATTTCTTAAAAGTCTAACAAAGGCAAGTTGGCACTACTGTTAAATAAGCCTTACGGTGTGATTCAAATTATATAACTAATGTTCACAATTGTTTACAATTTACCTTTCCAGTCAAGAAGAATATTGCACGGAATATTATTTTAGTGGGCTCTTATCCTATAGAAAATGTTTGTAAAATTAAAAAAGTCTTATGACATTTTTTGTAATTAAACGAAATACCCATGCACATGATGTAAACCAAATGTTCGATTGCAATACAGTTTTGAAAAAGAAACGGAGAAACCATCATGTTCTGCTGCAAACTCCTCCCTTGTTCTGTGGTGCATGATAGTATCTTTGCACATTCCCCCTTAAATGTAATCCGTCATCTGGGTCACAACCCACACTAGCCCAATATGTAGGCTACTCATAACTTTACACAATAGTGGGGAACTGGGCCTGGAGTAATACATATGAGATTTAAGAAAGAACTGGAGCTGAAGCCAAAAACATGACATTTGATGATACAGGTGACGTAGCCAAAGGGGGGCATACATGAATAGAAATAAACTGAAAGGTCTCTTATGTTATGAATATATGGATTTGATTGCTTTAAATGAAATATATTCTTAATCTATGCATCGAATTTGAATCAAATTGTATGTCTGACATAGTGCAATAACTAAGATTTAAAGATTTAACTAAAATAAAAGTTACAGACTTCTTCTTTTCCTCATTATTATTATTACTACTATTATTATCATTATTGTTGTTTTCATTTTTGTTATCACAATCACTTTTTACACAGAAAATATATTATATATTTTACATGGGTAATGTTATAGTCTTAAGCTAACATCAGGCCTACAAATACTCCAGGTGTATTGTGTTTAGATTAGTTTTATTAACTAAACACGTTTTTTAAAAAGTTGACTAAATAACTTAAAAACAGCCATTCAAGGGTTCATCAATGGTTCTTTGAAGAGTTGTGGATCTTTTCCTCAGACAGCTGTACTTGGAATGCCTTTCTGCGTTTTTTGGACCCAAATATCTTTTCCCCAGAGGTTTCCCCAGAGTGAAAATTATGCAAGTACAAGGCAGCTTTTCTGTTTGAATATACTGAATCTCAGTGATCCATAATTAGACATGAAGAGCATCTAACAGCAATGAATTATAAATGGGATTCATTAAACATGAAGATATGAAAATATGTATAGTATTAATGTCAGGTCCTGCCGTACAGAGATTTGTGTCTTTACTCCTCTAACACACAATGAGCTGCTATGCTGAGAATCAAAATATTTGCTTTATAATGCGTTGGTTATAACAACTGTGGTGTTAGCATTAAGAATAAGTAATAAAATGTGGGTGTGCATAAAGTTAGGATTTTCTTGCCCCAGACCAACTAGTATCAGATACAAGCTATGAAATGAAAGTCGACACTCTGAACGGTTAGTCATTTCTGAAAGCCGCATAGGTTGTAATAAAATACTGTGCTGATGACAGAAAACATTGGAAAAGTAGAGGTTGACGAAATATGCTCCCCTACTTTGTGAGTTCACCTTGCATAAACCAATAGGTTATAAAAAAGTCGGTTGATATGTAGTTCCAAAGACGATTTTTCTCGATTTTTCTTATTTTATTTTATTAAGTCTTTCCTGCGATTTTTGTAACCCCTGTATGTATGTATGTATGTATGTATGTATGTATGCATGTACACATTTTCAAAATTGCCGTAGATGACGAGAATGGGAAAAAAACAGATGTGGCCGTCGAGCATTTCAGTGTCATTCAGCTGTTTTTTTCCAGTTTGGGCCCATTACATCAGCTCCTTATTCATGTGTTCATATTGAACCAGAGGTTTTGTACCCACTCAGCTCTAAGCCGCCACATGATTAATTGATTAACGTGAAAATATTATTTTTAATCTAATAATAATAATAATAATAATAATAATAATAATAATAATAATAATAATAATAACCTTAGACATGACATTGCTTAAATTAATTTGCTGCTCTTTAAGCAGTCATCTAACATGATTCAAACCCGATGGCGTGTTGTTTTAACAGAGCGTTGATATTAAACCCGCGTTATTCAGGAAAAAAACGCCCTCATCATGAAGGAGATGCCATATACTCTCATGCATCTAAGAGAAAATCTATATGTCCATCCCGTCCTTAACACAAATATTTCTTTTCCTATATTCACCTTTTCTGATAATAATCCATCGCTATTAACAACAACCGAATGCACGTTGTGTGCTCAGTGTTTGTTACCATAATTGGCAAATATTAAATAATTAAAATGACAATAAAACATTAACAAAACGGAGTCGCAGTTTTGATGCAATATTAATGAAGCCGTTAATCAACAGCTTGCCCGTTTTTTTGGAAACCGGACCATAGTCAGGTCACAACTGCTTACCGACCATGAAATATTCAACAATATCGCTTTATCCTTTTTCCTCTCTCAGATAATTTCGTGTTTAATCTAATACACATGCCCTGGTGTTACCTATAGGCGT